>QRFB01000949.1:0-76169 GCA_008931105.1 Oenanthe javanica | reverse complement strand
AAAAAATATAAACATGACTTAAAAGCACGTTATTGAGTGATAGAAGAGACCATTTTGTTGATTAGTGATATTTTGGACATTTTATTGTCAAACGTGATTNAAAAAATATAAACATGACTTAAAAGCACGTTATTGAGTGATAGAAGAGACCATTTTGTTGATTAGTGATATTTTGGACATTTTATTGTCAAACGTGATTAAAAAGATCATTTCTCATGATCGTTTGATCCGTGTAATAAAATAAGTTAGAAATCAGAAATCGCTTTAAAACAGAACGATTTAAAATATCATTTTGGATAACTCGCCGGGTAGTGGAAATTTGTTTGATTTAAAATATTTTAGAGTTATTAATTTAGTTAATTATATATCATTAATATATTAAATCTTGAAACCTCTTTTATGACGTCATAAGTGTAGACGAGAATACTAAAACCAAAACCCTTCGCTATTTTAAAAAAACTCTACAAAACATGAATTAAACCCTAAAAAGTTTCTAAAATTATAACAAACTAAATAACTACACAATCCACAATTATGGGGTATTCCCATAACACTTCTCTACTTCAAAAAAAATGCAACGTTAATTACCAAAATATGATATACAATTTTAATGCCCTAATTCTACATTTCATGCTATTTATGCAGCATTCTCGCATTCATGCATTTATCTATTTAAGCAATGTTGAGGGTTTGGGAAAACAATTTACATAAGGAAATGTGTATATCATAAAAATTTTCTATGTGAAAGATTACATACAAAACGCTATTTGCTGCCTACAGAAGATGTACAGATAACATTATCATACAATACCAAAGTTACTCACGTTGATGATGATGGGCTCATTGAAAAGAATATGTTTGACTTTTATGATTTGTCAGATGTTGCAAACCTAAAAAAAGATGATATGTTTCTCATCGGTAAAAATTGTGAATATGTATCAATATATTCCACAATGTATTAGAGTTTATTATTACGTATTCACCTCTAACTACTACAAATGTATTCTTTAAACAAACATCATTAGGGTGGTGACTCATATACAACCTTTACACCAATTCACAAATAGGTATGACCAAGACCAATCCAAGATAAAATTTAAAGTCAGTGACGGATGGTAAGAAATATTTTATACTACCATGTGAAAATATTAAATAAATATATATTATTTACATGTTAATTAATTAAAAAAATTTGTAGTAGTCGTTTGTAAACATACTATTATGGGACAAACTTGATGAAGATCTTGAGGCATGTATAAATGAAGTTACCCTCAATCCTCCAATAATAATCATAGCAAGCATTGGCATCAACCGAAACTCAGGCATTTATTTACTTATATAAAGAAAGGTATTACAATTTTAAACAAGAAATGATTACTTACTATCTTTCCAGTCAAGTCTAGCCCCGTTGAATATTACATTCCTACTTATAAAAATACACAACTTTGTTCTCATATATAACATTTAACTTCCTACAGATTCTTACAATCTATCTAAACATGCATCTACCAGGTTCTACATTAATCATGACCACCACAACGTCATGAAATTGCGAGAGAGGTAACTTCTCACGTAAAATTATGTAACGAGTCACTAATAGCAACTATTTATAAAATACACCCACTGTTCACATATATATAGTGGCATCAACAAGCTTTTATTCTGCCCAAAACACGGGGGAAGACACACATGAATAACAACTCTTTAATATAGTTGAATTAAGGGCATTGAACTCTAATTACCAAAAGGTATTTTTTCCATTCCATCATACCAATTTTACAAATAAATATTGAAAGTCATATGATAAGGCCTATTTGTAATTATGAGATGACAACTAAACTCAGATTAGAAAGGGATGTAAACAATGAATATTGAAAAAGGAACTAAGACGAAGAATGTCAACTAGACACGAAGAATCGAAATATCAGAAGAATTCTAACAAGACTGTTACTCAACACTACAAGAAGTTTATTTATATGTTCAAGCGTCGTTGTAAAATAAAAAAGTAGTATCTCAAAGAGTTCAGAAGATACAGAAGGTTTTAAGTGCCTACTATAAAAAGATTCCAGAAGAAGAAAATTATAGAGGAAAAACAAAAAGAAGACACGACAAGACAAGATATAAAGACCACTACAGCAGAAATGAGAATCAACATTGTAGTTAGTCATCCGTGAACCAGACCAGTGCACAGGGTGTCAACAATGTCAACGAAAATTCGTCATCAAAAAGTTTAAGTGGTTAGAAATGTTATTGTTGAAGGACAGAAGAGTTTGATCTATATCAACAATGATCTTACAGTCAAGACTTTGATTTAATTCTCTATTAATTAATTAATTTAATTAGTTAATTTAATTAATAAATTAATTCACTTAGAATTAATTTATTTCTTAAATTAATTAAAAAATTAATTAATTTAGAATTATTTCAGAATGAGGAAGACAGAAGATGGAGCAAAGACAGAAAAATTTCGGTGCTAACAACAATGGTTGTACAATCAAGAAGGTATTCTAATTATACTATCAAAAGTAAATTAATTATTCAATTTATTTAATTAAATTAATTCAAGATTTAATTAATTTAATTTATAAATTATTTGATTAAATTAAGTGGAATTAATTTACTAAAAAAGAAAGTATTCTAATTCTACTATCAAAAGTAAATTAATTATTTAATTTATTTAATTAAATTAATTAAAAATTAAATTAATTCAAGATTGAATTAATTTAATTTATAAATTATTTGATTAAATTAAGTAGAATTAATTTAATAAAAAAAAAACGACTTTGTATGACTTTTAATTAGTCTTTTTAGACTTTATTGAAAAGTCATACCGGATTTTCTTTTGAAGAAAGTCATACAAGGCAAAACAAAAGTCATACCGTACTATTTCAAAAGTCATACAAGTGCTTTTGGAAAGTCATATATGCATAAAAAAATGTCTGAAAAATGTCCTGATCTAGAAAGTCATACAAGCTTTACAACCTCTATAAATAAGAGGCCTCGACTTCATAATTTTTAGTTGAAAAATCATTCAAATTCAATAATTTATTTGCTTGTTATATTCACAGTCTCTCTGTGCTGATTTGAATTTAATTCCTTAAGTAGAACGGTTCATGTCAAATTTGTTCTAGGAATTGAGAAATATTATACGGAATATTGTAACACCCTTTCAAGTTTAATATACGTATTTAACTTGAATCTTGTTTGAATAATTTTAATTATTCTTGATAATTAAAATATTATTTTAAATCAGAATAATCCGTAAAAAATACATAGGATTGTATTCAACCCCCCTTCTACAATCTTATATAGGGACCAACAAATATATATACGTATGTTTTTTTTTATTGTGGGAACCCGCGGCCGCTACTCTTTTTTGAGTGCGCACTGGGTAAACCCACTGGCTCACGCAATAGCCTACAAACCACGTGAACCAGGTAAACTGCACAAGTGCGACAAGCTCTGGCCCATGATGACATAATCATACATTCTCCTCCCGTGGAATTCGAACCTGTGACCAAGAGGATAATATTCCTCTATTCAAGTATGATATTTTACAAATAGAAATTAGTTGAATGTCACCTTACCATAGAAAAGGTAGAGATAACATATGAATGGTTCTACCATGTCTGCACATCATGCCAACAAGAGGTAGACCTAAAAAACAACAAATATGTTCATGTGGAACCAGTCTCGGAAGTATGAATTCTTTAATAAGCTATTATTGCTTTATCAGACAAAAATATTAAAAACACTTCAACACAATACATTGTGGCAAACATCAAGTTGAGTGAAAATTACCCTCAGAACAACCCATCGAATATGTTCACGTGGAACCAGTCTCAGAAGTATGAATTCTTTAATAAGCTATAATATCTTTAAGCTATGATTTCCATAACTAACATTTCATTACAAAATGTACAAACATCTCACTCTATCAAGCCAAAGTACAAAAAATGTATATGAGCTACAACAAAAAATGGCTGATAATAAAAAAGAAAAAAAAAAGAAAAGGTTTTCGAAAACAACAAGAACAGACACCCACGTACCACATTTTATAAAGATGGAAAAGGTAAATTTTATTATCTCTGTTAATTTCCAATTTTTATTCAATGTTTAATACACTGTATATATGATTAATAGCGAAAATACCTATATTACTGGCATGATTCCAACACCAACTACATGGTTGAAGCAAATCCCAAAAACTGTACCTCAAACCCATTTACCTACTTTATTCAATTATAAATACGTCCACCTCATTGCACTATATCATCATGTAGCTACACCAATGTATATAAATCTTTTCTATAACTATTTTTATTTATAATACTAACTACTACATAATATTTATTACAACCGATCAACAGAGAACCTAACCTACTTTATTTATATAAACCTCATTTAATTTTATCATTTACTCAATTTATCATTCAATTTCATTGTTAAAAGTAACTATTATAATTTTTTTTCCCAATACATATTAATTTTCCATTTCCCCCTCAGACTACAATAAAATTATGTAGTTTTTTTCTCTACTATATATTACTCTCATTTTTACTATAATATAATATGACATAACAATATAATCTATTTTAATCCTCTAAATTAATTAGAAAATGGATACAAACTATAACCACCCAAGATACATATCAATACGAACCATCAAACAAATAACATCCAAATATAGTGTCACTTACCTAATACTTACCAAATGTACTGTCTACAAGTGACTACTAACCGTATTGTCAATATACATATGATAGTAAGTTTTACTTAGCTTAAACTTAAACTAAACACATTAGTTGATTACACCACAATCCCTAACAATCTCCCCTAATTTGTTTTTATTGAAAATAAAGACAAATTAAAAGCTAATTGCAGATGCAAACTTAACTAACATGACTTGAAGTGTTTGTACAAGAAATGTATGCAGAAAAAAAAATTACAAGTACAAATACAACAAATATTTTCCTCAACTAGGCTCCTCTAGACTGAGCTTCCTTGATCTGATTTCTTCTATGAATTCTTCCTTTCATACAACAACTCCAATGATCTCAAGGCCCTCTTCTCTTCTGTGGTCTTGGTATGATCAATCACATAGTCAAGTACTAGCTTCACCAATTTATGAGATAGGTTCTTCAAGTCTTGATAAGAGTAATAGACTTCCACTAGTCCTTTGGAGATGCATAAAAATTTAACTCCAAATTTATCAGAAAGAAATCTGGCTTTTGAAGATGTGTATATTTGATTTACCCTGAGTTTGTCCACATCATCATATTTCTTGGACCTTGCTTCAATTAATTTTTCAGCTGCTGCACTCAAATTCCTTTCAATTTCTAGAAGAGAGCCTGTAGTTAATCTGAAAATTCTTTTGAGGCTTGCAGTGTTGAGAACTCCAAAATCTTTAACCTTGACTTCAATGTTGTCAATGATGATTCTGAGTGGATTAGTAAAGATAAGAGACACATAATCAGCTTTTCTGGAGAATTGATGATTTAGCTTGGTACACTTTAGATCAATCTCAGTTTCTTTGATTTGTCTATTGATTCTTTCTATCTCCTTCTTTGTTGCCTCAACATCAGCTGCAAATTTATTCTTCTTCTCTCTTTCCTCCATCCTCTTCTCTACTTTCAAGTCACAGATCTCCAATGCTTTCCTTTTGAGATCAAACATCTCAAAATTTGTGATATTGAGTAGTTGTCTCTTAATGAGTTTGACTATTTCAGGATCTTTCTCAGCCAATGTCTTCAACTCTTCAAAGGTGATCTCTTCAGTAGATCCACCAGAGTTATAGAATATTATTCTTTCAGGATTTGTTAGAAGACATTTCTGAGTTTTTTTATACTCCACCTTCTTCTCATACTCCTGATTTTGCTTTGTTGAAATGAGTTTATGGAGTTTGGGAATGAATCCTTGCTCTTCAGGATATGAAAGTTCTTGAAGTTGCTCCATCAACTTCATTAGGAGTTCAATATTTTTATCTTGCAAGGAATTCATGCTCCAGAATTCCTTGACTCTATCTTCATTTGCAAACATCACCCCATCTGAGTACACCACAGTCTCAGGTTCTTTAACATCATCAAATCCAAGGGATAAGTTTTGAAGGACTCCATTAGCTCCAAAAATTTCCTAATCAGAATTCCCCTAAAAACTTGAGTCCTAATATCTAGGCCCTTGATGATTTGTAGCATTCTTCTCCCCATAAAATAGGTTACTTCCTTCAGTTCATGTCTCATAGCTTCAACTTCACCAGTAGCATAGAAGATATTTATCCTGCTCAAAGAATTGAGCTCAGTCCACTTAAAAACAACTTTGGTGATTAATTCTGCCTTTGCTCGGCCAAGTTGTTGATTGTAGGCCTTCTGACATCCAAACATTCTTCATTCATCACTTCTGTTACTAGCTTCCACTCCTTCCTGCTAGGCTTCTTGCTTGAATGTGGCATTGGTCTCTCAGCCTTTGCCTTTCTGTATTTCTTAGATATAGAAATTTTCTTTGACAATAATTCTTCCCTCACTTCTTTTGACAGTGAATTTGAAGTTACTGTCAATACATGCTTGATAGCAGGTTCAGGCTCTTTGATAGCAACTTCCACCTTATTTCTCCTGACAGCATCTTGCTTATCTGCTTCAAGACCAAGTACCACAACCTTCATAACCCTTCCTTCAATTTCACCAATTATCTTCTCATCTTCTCCATCCTTATTACCAGTTCCAGAGGACCCTGCATCACCATTATTGTTGTTGTTGGACTTGGAACTACCTGTACCATCCTCAGGCTTTTCATCATCATTATCACCATCTCTTCTTTCTTGATTCTTCTTCTCAATTTTCTTTGATTTCTTCTCTTCCAGCCTCCTTAACTCCTCAGCTAACACCCTTATCACTTCACTTCTTTCTTCAGTTCTTGGCAGCTGATTGAAGTAGTTAAAAGCCTCCTTTACAAATCTAGGCCTACATAAACTAATCTTGTCNATCTAGACCTACATAAACTAATCCTGTCCAAGTTCATTGATATATACTTTCCATCTGTTGAGCTGCTGAACTTGATACGTAGAGGATTAACAGTAACCTCAGGCAGTTTTTCAACCACCATTCTCTGCAGAATTATCTTCAGATTTTCATGGATCCCGAACTTATCTGTCTTGATTTTTAGCTTTATGGCTTCAATTACTGCAATATCCTACCTACTCAAGTATCCCATGCTGATATACCAACTGAAACCTCCTTTAGTCCTAACAGAGATCACCCATTTGTTGTTCCTAGACACCATAATAGCAGCTCCAATTGTTGACTCTCTCATAGCTTCAGAAAATTTCCTGGGATCTCTGTTGGAAGAGTTTCTTAGAGCATTGATCCTATCATTGAAACTAGCATCATGAAACACTATGTTGTTCTCATTATCATCCACCATTAGTAGAGATGATTCTTCATCATTCAAATTTTCCTTCTCTTCAACAATAAAATCATCAACATCATCCTTGAATAATTTCTCTTTTCCTTTACCAACTATATGAATAGGGGCCTTCACAACACCCTCTATGATTACAATACCTTTCTCCACCTTATTCCCTCCAAGATTTTCAGCCATCTCAGTAGCCACCTTAGACAGTAATGCCAATTGGCTTTCCTCCCCCAGAGATACAGCTTGAGTCTCCTTATAACTCATGTTCACTTTCTCAACCTTCTCAGCAACAAACACTTCATCATCACCAACCTTCCCCCCTAGTTGAGTTGGCAGCTGCAGGGATTGTTAATTGAGTCTTCATCTCATTCAATTGAAGAAATACAACTTGGAAGCCATCATTCATACATATTTTAAACTGCTCCATCTTGGCTACCAGCTTGACTTGATTCCTCCCCACAGTTGCCACCTGCTTAGATAATTTTATCACTTTCCTTGAAAGGGATTTCAACCTTTCATCAGCTTGTTTAGAACCAGGGGCTGTTGGGGTGCTCACAAACTCTGGTTTTTTATGGATGATCTAATCATCCTTCACATTCTCACTCTCAGGGCCTAGTGCCCTAGATTTTTTGGTGCTCTCTTTTATATTATGGTCATGCTCAAGGCCCTCTCCTTTTGCCAGGGTCTTTCCCTGCCTCTCTAATTTTTTAAGCTCACTTCTCTCTATTCTTTTTCGCTTATTCTTTTTCACACCCTCACTCACCCTAGGTGCAAGAGACTGAGCAGGTACACATTACACTTTAGATTTGGATTTTACCTTTAGGACTGAGGAGATAGGAGCTGAGTCACTATCTTGATGTGCTGCAGATCCTAGAGAGTTACTATCAGGATGAGGAGAGTTGACAACATCTTCAGCTTCAAAGTTACTGTTAATAGGATTGTTGACAGTAACTATGTCATTAACAATAACAAAGGTTGTGACAACATCCTGGCCCAATGGAGTGACAGTGTCTTCCACTCTTTAAGTGAAAGGTTCTTGTGTACTACCAAAGAGAGACTTCATGGTAGGTTGCTCCCCCAAATAAAAATGAGATGCATCATATTGAAATGAGGATTCCTTCTTGTGCTAAAAAATAACATTGTGTGTATCTACAAGTGGAGGCTCATGTTGAGTGATTTCACATGGAGTGCAGACTCTGTACAGGGTGCCATGGGAGACTAGCCAAGTTCAATAAGTTCCCCCTATTGAGAGGAGATACCTAGAAATGAGCTATTTTCCCTATTAAGTTTTGTGTCCTTTTGAGAGGACACAGACTGTGTGACAGAGGTTGATGTCCTTGCATTCTTCCTCTTAGGCACACAAGGACCTTCTATGGGTTCATTAAGAGTTTTAACCTTATTTGTTGCACTGTGTGCAGTAACTCCCTTAATATCTTTAGTCACTATTTCAAACCTAGAGGTTGAGGATCTCTTCTTTGTAGAAATCTGATCCTGTTGAGAGGATACATGCTCTTGACTTACAACCCTAGACTGTCTAGAGGCTCTAATAGACTTGAAAGGTTATGAATGTGGATTAGGAATGGAGAGGTCAACTCCATTCTCATCACTCAAAGAAAAGACAGAAAAATCTCCCACAATTCTTAAATTGAGTGAGTTTATTATTGACCTCATGTGTTCAGTAATAAACAGACCCAACTCAGAATTGAGGGGTTTGCTAGAAAGTATGGAGTGAGTGTTTTTCTTTAAAGTGGGGGACTCCATACATTGTATAATATCTAGATTAATTATGCCTATAACAAAATTAATAATAAGCATAAATAATCTAAGATAGTATATTACCGGCTTTCTGCTTTCCTTCTTGCCTAGCACTAGCTTAAAGAAATGCATCATGATCTTTCCAATGTCGATTCTGTAGTTATGCACCATGGAGTGCACAATCTTCCTGATGTAGGCCGGGACTTCATTCCAGCCACTGGTTTTGCTAGACAAGGCTCGAGTGAAAACATCCATTATCATGCTCCATTCTTTAACAAGGAACTTTATATCCATCTCTCCTGATGGATACCATTCGTCAAAGGTTGGGCTTGTCTTGGGTCCTGTATACCCAATCATCCTGAAGAATTTGGCTAACTGAGCATCACTAGCAGGCTCCTGGAATTGCGAACCTTCTCCAGCTTCAACATGAAGAACAACATTAATGTGGGTTGAGTCAATAGTGTAGGTGATGTTGCTTATTTGGAAGGTTATGGTGCTTACATCCTACTCCCCTTCACATGTAGTAGAGGTCTAGAGCTGCGACAATCTGGGGATTTCTAACAATGGACTCTTCATTAATGCATAGGACATGAATGAGTTGTTCATGAATCCAACGAAGGGTTCAAAGGCTTCTCCAGCTTCACCCACCGTAGCCCTGGTGGTGAAGTTGATTTGGGCAAGAGTACAAACAATTTGAGGTCCAAACATGGTTGTAGAAAAATTTAGGGTTAAGAAATTTGGCTAGAAAAGAGAACGAAACAAACTGAGTTGTAGAGAGAGAGTAGAAGGTTTAGCGCTTTTGAGAGTAGAAGAGTTTTAGAAGAAGTAAAAAGTGAGAGTGATTTTACTGTTTGTATTTATATTGAATGAAAAAGAAACTGTCAAGAAAGAATTTTAATCGATTAAATTGACAGTTGTATGCTCAATCCATTCCCTTTTGACAGTGACATCTGCGCTAAAAATAACAAACACTATTGACAGTAACATTAGTGGTTAGAGAGTAAATAAATAACCAATAACCCTAATTTAACCGTTGACAGTATGTTATGCGGGGAATTTAGAAAACTATATTGTCAATAAATATTGACAGTAAGTTTCAGTCTCGCATACTATGCTGTCAAAACTCCTTCAAGTGATTGAGAGTAAGTTATCATGATATGACAATATATATAAAATATACTGTCAAGACACTTGACAGTACTTTTTATTAATACACATGAGATAAATCACTAAAAGTAAATTAGTTAAACTCTCAGTGAAATTTCATCATGTATATCCACTGTGATAAAAATCAAAACACCTTAATAGGCCATTAATTCACAGTGAATTTCAATTAACTAACATTTTTGATCACTAAATCAACTTGCTACAGAAATACATTAACAAGATAAATTTAACATACCCAATTCACTCAATGTCCGTTGAATGTCTTTTCATCCAATAGTTTGGTGAAAATGTCTGCAAGTTATTTATCTGTGGACACATAGATTAGCTTGATTGTGCCTTGCTCCACATGCTCTCTAATGAAATGATGTCTGATGTCAATGTGCTTAGTCTTGGAGTGTTGAACATGATTTTCAGAAATGGCTATTGCACTACTGTTGTCACAGAAAATAGGGATCCCTTGCAATGCCAAGCCATAGTCCAACAATTGATTCCTCATCCAAAGTAACTGAGCACAGCAACTACCAGGTGCAATGTATCCAGCCTCAACAGTTGAATTAGACACAGAGTACTGCTTCTTGCTAAACCATGAAACCAATCTTTCTCCCAGAAACTGACAGCTTCCTGTTGTACTTTTTCTGTCAATTCTATATCCAACATAGTCTGAATCTGAGTAGCCAACCAAGTCAAAACCAGATTCTTTAGGATACCAAAGACCTAAATCTTGAGTGTCTTTCAAGTATCTAAAGATTCTTTTAACTGCCATCAAATGTGACTCTTTTGGATCAGACTGAAACCTTGCACAAAGACCTGTAGTAAACATGATGTCAGGCCTGCTAGCAGTTAGATAGAGGAGAGAGACAATTATTCCTCTATACATCTTATTATCCACCTTCTTTCCTTTTGAATCCTTGTCTAGTTGAGTTGTTGAGATTGGAGTCTTTGTAGGTGATGAGTCTTCCATATCAAATTTCTTCAAAAGATTTTTGACATATTTAGTTTGGCAAATGAATATTCCATCTTTCTTTTGATAGACCCGTAGTCCAAGAAATAATACTAATTCACCCATCTTTTCAGGTTAGATATGTTAAACCTGCTGCTCTGATACCAGTAGTTAGTTAAGATGAGTGTTGCATAATGGGGGGTTGAATGCAACTTGATTAATTTTGATGGATTCTTGCTAACAACAACAAGAATGATAATTAACAAGTTAGTGATGCAAACAAACTAAACATATAAACTGACAGAGTGTTTAAACTTCAAAAACTAATTTTATTAATTTTTATTTCGCTACAACTGTCTGGAAAATAATTCCAGCTTCGATAGATACAATAACAATGAGTTTGCTAATGTTTCTATGCTTGAGAAAATTCTAGCTCAGTTGTATAAGAGAAAGTACTTGTGAGATATGTGTATTTATACTGAAACACATATCTCACTTACAAGTGTACTTTCCCTTGTTCCTAGAACAAAGCTTGAAATAGAAACTTTGCTTTTTCCATTCAAATTTGTCTTTATTCCATTTGTAGATAAATCAGCTCTAAGATATGAAACAATCTTTGATTCTTTAAGCACACTTTACCTTTTGCTTGAATTCTCCCAAGTTGCAGTAGTAGACTTGACAAACTAGATAGTAATGTCAAAATCATTCCTTGTATTTTTACTATCTAGTCTGCTACCTGAAACAGACTGTCAGCTTTACTAAAAGTTTACTGTCAACTTTTAGCTTCCCTTTGATGACAGTATCTTCGGTTCCGCATACTTTGCTGTCAATCTTGATAGTTTTCTAAAACATACTGTCTCCAAAGCTGCTGTCAATTATCCCCGCCAATGTTGCTGTCAGTAAAACTTGCTGTCTACAAATCTTCATTCTCTACCAAGTTTACTGTCAATGGAATAGTTGTTATCGTCTGTTTCAAATATGTTGTCACTTGTAATGTACTGTCATAGGCTTGAGTACTTGAAATGTTGCTGTCTGAGTTTTGAATCATGTTGTGCATGAACACTTAGTAAACTTCTACTACATGACTCATGTTAATTTTTTATACAAGAGAGTAACTTTCAAATGTACTGTCACCTACCTAATACTTATCAAATGTATTGTCTACTAACCATACTATCAATATACTTATGACAGTAAGTTTTACTTAGTTTAAACTTAAACTAAGTACATTAGTTGATTACACCACAATCCCTAACATGATATAAAACAATGCAAAGAGTACAAATGTTAGACATGCTGATAATATGAATATAAAGTGAATGGTGAAATAATGAGTGATGAAAACAATGGGAGAAGATAAAATATTAAGAATGCTTAAAATCTCAATATGAACATATATATTTGTACTGATAAAAATAAACTTACTTTTACACAATATATTCTTACCACTTACAAATTATACTCAAAATCATTTAATTGAAAGCCAATATACTTACTGATATGAGAGACAATCATACACTTACAGGATGTCCTACATTTCGGTTCTCCAGAATATGTAGTCATCAAAACTTACGAGGGCTTACATAGAACAAATCAAATGTTACCCAAAATCTTACAGGGGCTTGCATGACACAAAGCAAAATACTACCCAAATGACCAAACATACATACACAATGGTCATGACTCTACGTGTCCCATAACTCCAGTGACACGCCCATGCAATTTAAATACACCATATAGGTGGTGCCAAAATATGAGATTATCCACTCATGACGGATGTCTTATGAAATCTCCCAAATCATACATATATCACAATTAAACTGAACTCGAAATATCATATACGCCAAATATCAAAGACAATTATAAATAAAATCATATCTGACTTGTCCTGAAAACTGGCATTTTATTCTATAAAGATGAACTCAAACGAAAAAGCACAAAACACAGAACTCATAGAGGATTCTGAGACCTTTTCATAATGGTAAGACTCGTCAAAAATGGATAAGTAACGAATGCAGAAATTAAGCAAATACGGGCTATTAGAACAGAATCAACACCTGATCATAGAAGTATTTTGATGTTTAAGACATCAAAATCACAGAATTTGAAAGCGGAATATACAAACAAAACGTAGAACATGAAAATATCTTTACAGAATGATATACTCACAAAAATCGGATACAATTTCAATTTATTATGAATTTCTGAAGTTACATCATATAAACGTGAATTAATACATCAGATTACACAAACGGCGGATTTCAACTTGCTTGTTGGCAGAATTTCAGAAGACACAAAAAACGAAAGATGTAGATAATTAAAAGACCTTTCTAGGCACAATAAGATCGTAAAAATATGATAAATAAAGAAGGAGATACGAATTTTATAAGAATCGGAATTGATATAATTGATATACAATACACATATGATTTTAAAGCAACAATATGAATTTGAGTAATGATATGAATACGAAGACAAAGACAAAGACAAAAAAAAGATATACGTACATTAACAATACGGTAACAAAGAGAGAGAGTGTGCAGAAATATCTATACCTTAAGAGTCAAAGATTATGAATTGCTCACAATCACAAGAACCCCAATTTAAACACCATAACATATCTTCTCTTTATCTATTTCTTCATCTCTTTCTCTTTTTCTTTCTTCCATATGGTTGCTCATACAAAACTTAGGTAACTTTTTTTTTCCCGAAACCCTAAGCCTTTCCTTTTCTTTTTATTCTTTTTCTTTTGTCCACTAATAATATTCTCTAAAATATCCTAATAATAAACTAAATATAAATAAATCCAATTAATAAATTAATAATAACTCACTAATATTTTACTAAATATTAAATAATATAACTAAATATATTATAAAAAAATACGGGATGTTACATTATATATATATATATAATTTGTTTATATTATTATTATTAATTATAATTGTTTAAATAAAAACTCAGGAGCACAATTAACTATTTTATCTCTAATTTTATCTTTTAGCATGCAAAATATATAATTATCTATAGATAGAAAAGTTATATATAATTTATTAGTAATTTAATAATTTACATATAAAAAAATTAAATAATAAAATTTAGAATTTATTTGTTGGATTTCCTATTTGTTAAACAAGACCCAATTTCCAAATATTCCACCATGAACCCTAAAATATGCATTCTTGGCAAATTTCCCGACTGTTTTTATTTTAAAAACAAGGCAAAAAGGTGTCTAGAAGGAGTACAAAGATTGAGCCCCATCTAGTGGAAGAAATACGTGTACCAAATTTTAAAATATCGAAACCTAACATTATAATATTATATATATCGACGTGACTGTGACTATCTATCTATATATCCATATTTTCCTCGTAGAGAGTACAGAGATGAATAGTAAAAAGTGGAGTCCATAAATTTTCTCAACTTGCTCTCATCTTTTTTTATGAGCTTAGGTTGATGCTGCTTTGATATTGGGTGGGACAGCTGATGATTTTGATTGTTGATTATTGTTTCGGTTGAGAATGTGTATCTTAAATATATTTAGGCGACGGATGTTTATATGGTATGGTACTATGGTACCAAGAATACCAAGAAATCCAATCATATGATCACCTCCCTTGTATAATTACATTTTATTATATATAATACTCACTCCGTCCCAATTTTAATCAGACTATTATTAAAGTTTAAAATTTTGATATTCCCTAATTATATATTTAAAATAAGTTTAATGTTAAGATTTTATTAATATCAGATTAAATTTTAATATAAATTCTAATAACACTAATAAAAATTTAATAAAAAAATAAAGAAAAAACACAAACAAAAATTAAGGATTTCAATCGTATAATAATTTAGTATTCATATTATCTATTTTAAAAATAATATTAATAAATGTAAAAGATTGTGCACTTTCTTGGTATCATTTCGCGGGTCTCAACTCATTGGCAAAATATTTCATGGAATGATGCAATACATATATAACATTTAAAAAAACAGAAATTTCACAAAAAATATTTATATTGAACGAAGTTACTTCTACTCCAAGAAAATTTATATCTATACGGATATCATTATCCAAATTCGAAAAATTCTACAAAAGGTATTTTTATTGAATGAAATTACTTCCAACTCCAAGAAAATTCAAACCTGCACAGATATCATTATCCAAATTCTATATACACCAAAGAGTCTTTCCTCGCATGAATTACGTTCAAACTTACAATAATACATAACTTTGATACACAGATGAAACTGTCAATAATATATGTTAGATAATCTGCCAAAAACACAATAATAAATCACGAGTGATTGCGTGTGCAAGTAATAGAATAGTGTATGACAATAAACAAACTGTTAAAGAGAAGGTAATGAATGGAGGATGTCTCGAGTCCAGTGCGGAACTGTCTTAAGCTATTTCGCCTCTCACCGTATGTTTGAGTCGATAACCTCCCAGGATAAAACGAGAACACGATGATGTCACGAAGAACAACACCTTCAGCGAGCTTGAACAGAGCAAGAAAACTATCACCAGGAAGAGGACGACTGTGTTTAGGATTTAGGACAGAAGATTGACTTATTTAAATCTAAGACCGAATGAGATGAATATATATAGACCGGGAAAACTTGTGCGCTACACAATTTTCTAAAGGCAATCGGTTGTCAAAATTAAATTCGTAATCAATTTCGAATTAATAATAACACTTATTATTAAAACAAAATAACGAATTATTATATTGAGCTAAGGCACAGTGAAAATTCGCCAGTCCGAGTTTACTGTCAGGACTCGACAACAACTTTGCCCGCCGAGTTTACTGTCAAGACTTCCTTGACAGTAACAAACAATTCTGACAGTAACTTTGCTTCTTCGACAGCAAGTTTGCAAAAAAATAATTTTGCTGCATTCGTGTCCGCAGGTCGCCCTCGCGGGGGAAAGTCCGAAGGACTGCGAAACCACGAATTTGCCCTCGAAATCCCATGATTTGCACCCCTGCGCGCACGTGGGTGGTGGAGCAATACCATACTAACACATCTTAAACACTACATAAGTGTTCTACTATATAAAATCATGGAAAACTCTTTCCCAATTCAATGTGGGATTCAAGTTCTCATTTCTAGATTTCCACTTTCAAGGTACCAACTTTGGATAATCATATCTCATCCATTCCTTGATCATTTTGAATACTTAAATATGCGTTGGAAAGCTCTCTCGAAGACGAACGTACTCCAACCATAACTTGTTGCGCGCACGCAATCAAGAAACATTCAAACTTAGGCTCAAAATGACTTGACAATGTGGAGTTTCTACCCACATTTTCCAACAATATCAACTCCCGTAAGTTTATTTTAAATTTCAAGAAGTTATCTTTTCATCAAGAAACTATTGATCGAGGGCTGGTAATCGTCGAGACACTCAATGTCAAAATAATTGTCATTCAAATCATGTGATACGATATTTCATCGTATTTATTATTATTGAATATTCTAATATTAGATTTTGTGCAATAATATTCAGCGTCATCTCTTGAAACCGCACTAAATTTTGTACAATAACATTTAGCGTCATCTCTTGAAACCGCACCACAGTAAGCACACAGAAAAATTTAAGAGACAATTTTTAAAAATTCAAGCACTCTTACCCGCATTGATTGAACCATCCAAGGATAATATGTCCCTCCTACTATAAGGTATCAAGGGCAAGTTAACCATCTCATCGGGACAATGTAAGGGTCAACTACTCAGCATTGATTCCGAACAATGAAGTTAAAAATAGGAAATGGAAGTGAAGATTAAAGTCTACGAGAAGTAAGCTGCGAAATTACATAAAGAGCTTATCTAAGAAGGAAGGATATAGGAACAACTTTCAAGTGAAAGGAGGACATATGTCACAGACCTAGAAGTTATTACATTTCGGAGAAGAAATGCCAAATGAGTGAGCTCACCATAACAAGGACCAAATCCGTCCTGCTAATAGATCGATATCATCCTACTCGTGAGTGAAAAAATCTCTAAAAATTAGAAAGGAATGGATTTTTTTAAAATTATAATACAATGTATAAATTTTATTTTACTTTTAATAACTTATAAATTATATAATCAAAATAAATTTAACAAAGCAGATAACAATTTAAAATTTTAGTTTATCATTTAAATTAACTTAAAGTCATATAATTTTTTAAAAATTTAATCAAACAAATTCTTTATAATTTTATTTGAATTCAATATTGTTGTCTATTATCTTTTATAACAGGTGCTATTTTTATATACTGGTATTGGCCATATTCATTATTTTTTTATTGCTTTTAATATTTTCCCAAATAAATAACAAGCTGGTGATTTATTTTTCAAATATGCAGAGAACATTTTTAATAACCATTGACAAAAAAACTGATTAATTTATATCTTACTTCCTTTGTAAGAAAAAAACGATTTTTCTGAATAATATTTTTCTAAAATTATTATTTAAAAAAAAATCTTAAAAATAATACATAAAAGTGACTTTTTTTCACACCTTAGACCGAATATTATTTTGAGATAGAGAGTAATATAAAATCGTAATTACACAGAGTTCCAAAACAGAAGGATAAAAAGGAAAGGGGCTTTGGTCCAAAAACTGGACCAAGAAAATACATACAGCAGTTCCTTATCTATCTACTGGTGTTGAAAACAAGAACAACCTAGTAGCTGATGCTACCATAGTGTTTAGTAGTGTGTCTATAATTCTATGTTCACTCACTGAAAACAATTGTCAAAAGAAATGGCACAAACATTTGTTTCTTGCCCATCATACTTGCCTACAACAGGAACAAGAATGGCTAATGTTGTCCAATTGTCTCCGTGTGTTTGCATCACCCGTTACTCCTCTCTGTCTTTTTCATCCCTCTCCATTTTTCGATTCCGGGGTGTTCCCGGAACAGCTCCTCGGCGTGCTACATTCCCAAGTAATCTACATTCCACATTTTCTTGCTAGTTTTAGTACATTTTACATGTTTCTCTAAGTAGTATCCATTCTTAGATAATTCTCGAACGAGGGAGAATTGAACCCAGGACCTGGAATGGAATGACAGATTATGTGTTTTTTAGGATAATTGTTAGCAGTTAAAGTAATTGAACTCATGAGGCGACAGACGATAAGCCTTTACATGTTTTATATGTATCTAAAAAATGTTTTTTTGGAATTTTTTTCCAGAAATATATGCGTTTTCTAGCAATGATATTAAGGTAGGCAGCAATGTTGAAGTTGATGGTGCTCCTTGGAGAGTTATAGGTACTCTTCTATTTCACTCTTGTATGATTTTATTCTCATATTTGGAATTCCCCTATTCCTTATGAGTGTTAAGTGAAATTTGGCTTTCAATGTATTGGCAATAAGTAATTAGGTTTGGTTGAATGTATGAACACAAATGTCTTTTGTTAGATGAAAAATGAAATGTGTTAAATGGGTTTATATGGCTCTATAGCCTTTTTGTGTCAACAAGTCAAGGTGCATAGAGGACATGAGTCCCACGGGATGTTTCTGAATTTTGGGTCGTGTTCGTATACGTGTGAAATGTGAATTATGTGTTGTTCTAAAACTAACCGTAATTTGATTAAAATGAGTATATAAATTTAAAGGATTTCATCTTAATAGACGAGCCATTTAAAGATTAAATCAAGAGACACCAAAAAATTTTACTCTATGTCTTCAAGAAGCTGCTGCTGCTCTAAATTTTGGTGGATAGGTTTAGCATAAAAAAAAGGAGTCCTTACCTCAAAAGACCTCATCTCGTAAAAAATACTATGTCTACTGCTCGAGTATAGTAAATTTTTACTCTGGAGATATGTTTTTTATAACGTGTAGTCAAAACATGCCTCCTATATTTTCTTTACCCAGCATTGTATATACTATACAAGTATCTCATATTTTAGTATATTGGTCTTTCAGAGTATTCTTACATGCCTGCCAGATAATATATCTTGTGGCCTTTTGTAGAATTCCTGCATGTAAAGCCTGGTAAAGGGGCTGCATATGTAAGGACCACTATGCGCAATTATGTGACTGGAAACACAGTTGAGAAAACCTTCCGAGCTGGAAGTAAGGTATTTCTTATTTTGGAAAAAATTAAAGAAAATATCTTGTGGTTTAGTAAGTAGGGCTTGCATAGACAGGCTCTCCTTCATTGTACTCCGAGTGCCCTGTTTTTTGAAATAGATATATTTCAAAGCATGCATTTAGAACAGCTATGCTATTATTTTCTTTTAGTACACTTTGGTACTAGGTTTTCTTACACTACTCTACGATCAACTCACATTATTATCAACGTATTAACTTTTGGATGTTACTGAAAAATCTACCTAACTGTTGTGTTATCATCATGAACTTATCATTTACATGTTTAATTAAAATAGTAGATCATGTATCAAAGACATGAATGGTCACTCATTTGATTGTGTTGCTTAGTCATATCTCTTTTGTTGGGTTTATAGGCTTAAGTCTTTTAGGGTAACTCCCTTCTGATGTACTACAAAATATAGAGGGACATTTTCACCATCTAAGTGTGTCATCTGGTAGTAGTTTCATGGTAATTTTTTTTAGTTAAACTCTCCTATAATATAATCTAAATTTTCTGAACAATTTGAAAAATAATGCTCCGATCAAAAAATCTGTATTACACTTGACTGAATGAAATTGGAGGCTAGTATAACAGGTTTTCTCATTCAGCTTTAGAAGATTGTGTTTCTGATTGAGCAGGAAGAAAACAAATATTTTCTGCTCATTATGCACTAAAAGTCTTTGCTTAATTGATTGGAAAGCTGTAGGCAAGAAGATATATACACATATGCAGTCTAATTTATCTTTCTTACACTATGTGAGGAGAACAAACACTTTCTGTCCTAAAAGGGCGCCATCATCAGAAGTGCACTTAAAATTTTAAATGTTCTGACAGATGCTTTCAAATATTGGATATGGCAGATACTTAGACCTTCAAGCATATATTAGGGTGGATTTTAATCCAAAACCATATCTGTGATTTCTTTCTCTATGTGCCAGATAGAAGAGGCTGATATATTTAAGGAGACAAAGCAATTTACATACAAGGATGGGCCACAATTTGTTTTCATGGACCTGGTAATGCTGATCTTTCCTTGCATGCAGTGTGCTATGTTTAAATATTATTTATATTCAAGCTACTGCACTCTTTATTAACTATCAAATTATATATTAGTACTCTTGCTATATGTAAACACAGAAATGTGGCTCCTTGCAAATTGGTATTATTGTTTTATCATCCTTAATGTCTGCATCGTGATAATTTCTGTAGGCATATTAAGCAGTTATATCCTGATATGTATTAAATTTTTGGTGAAGTTAAAGTGCTCATCATTAACAACTTTTTGTCTATCTGTCTGAAGGTTGTTGATTTTAGTTGTTAGGGCTTATAAGGTGGTGCTGTACTTGTTCCAGATGTTTGCTGAAGTCGTATATCAGTACTTTGTTACTTCTTATATCTTTTTCAAACATCACTGAGTTCTTATAAAGCAAAATTTTAAATGAAACATTCTTAAGTTCAAAAGTCATTTTATGATTCGTCATAAACATTATATTTATATTCTTTGTCTGTATATATAGTGGTAGATAAATTAGATAGGGACCTCTGTATGTTTTCTTCTTCTCCATATGTCATAAAATAGGGTCTCCATATGTAAAATTGATTTCCCCTTCGTTTATGATGAGTAGCTAATGGCTCGTATACACTATAGAGCATACTAGCATACTATGCTTTACGGCTTCTGTTCAATGCAATACCACTTTCACGGCCGTACCCTCATCCTCTCGTGAATTCTCTTTCCAAGCACTAAGATGTAGTTTCATATTTTTGTCATTATTCTTGATTTTGGAGTATTTATCTGTAGACTACATACGAAGAATATCGACTTAATGCTTCAGACGTTGGAGATAAGGAAAAGTGGCTGAAAGAAGGCATGGACTGCAATTTGTTATTTTGGAAGGATAAAGTAAATTTCAGTTTTGACTTTATAAGTTTGCAGTACCTTTATAAGTTTGCAGTACCTTTCTGTTTCTTCCAAGTAAGTAGAATTATAAATTATTATAAATACTAAGTGTTGATATGGCTGCAGGTTATTGATTTTGACCTTCCAATCAATGTTAAGTTAAAGGTTGTTGAGGTCGATCCTGGTCTTAAAGGTGACACGGCCCAAGGTAGTGTAATTTTTCTTTTACTAAAACCATCAAGAGGGATATAAGAAATAAATTATTGTTGTGAGTTGTAAACAAATCTACGATACCATCTTTGACTATGCTTATGCAGTTCATGTATCTAATGGCAGTCAACTGGTTACAGTTTACCTCAAATTTATAAATTGATGCTCAAATTTTATATAAATACTGTTAGCAGGCATATCTACTAACTACACATCTCCAAAATTTGCTTTCACATGGAATGTGATGTATGTTTAGAGGTCATTTGGTTTCAGTTGCTTCAGGCATAATTCACAAGAGTAAATGCTGACCATAAGCCAACCAAGGTTCCACATACTCCCTTTTCCGGATTAGGTTACAAAGCAGCACAATAGTTAAGTAGAGAAATAATGTGTGCTCATTTATGTTAACCTCCATGCAGCTAATTAATATATTTTACATAGATGCAATCATGCAGAGAGAATGTGTGCCCGTTATTATTAGCATGAGCTATATGCCAATCGAAGAACTAGGGGCATCCGCCCCTTTACATTTTGTGACTAGAGTTATGCGGGTTAATAACACTTTGCCCATTGAGTATGTCAATATATACACATAACCCTTGAAGAAAGAATTTTTCCGGTTCAACCCTTTAAAGTTGACCACAAACCCTTTCTCTATATTTTTCTTCTGACAATACCCTTGCCCAATAAATACATAATGTATGTATATTATGATTTAATCCCTTAAACAAAAATTTTGCAATTTTTAACTCTTTAAGTATGCTAGGAATTAAAGTAGATAAAAAAAGTTTGGATATGAATTTTTAAGATTGCGGGGAAATATGATTGAAAATGTATATGTTTTGTGTATTTAAACATTTTTTCTAGAAATCAACACGCTAATTATATATGGGATATATCTTTTTAGTTTTATTAATTGGAATAGAAATAGTATATATTACTATTCTTTTTTTATATCTTCTAATACTTTTTATATATACTTTAATACTTTGTTTTTAGCGTGGATCCGGTGACAACTGAACCACCTAAACTCGCTTACGCTAATTATATAAAGTATATTGCTAATTTAAGTAGTTTTTTACTATTTATAGCATCATCCTTAAAAGACCATCTTTTTTTCAAACATAATTTTATACATTATATAAGACCTATTCTTCTAATGTTAATATTCTTTTTTGTCTTAACAAGGTCCCAAAACCAATTGATCCATATACATAAAATGCTTAAATCATACAAATTTTGCACTAATGGGCTGGGAAATATATAGCAGGCAGGGGTATTATTGGAAGAAATTTTGGAGAAAGTGTTTATGTCTAGAGGGTTACACACATTAAGGGTTGATCTGGACAATTATTTTAAGGGCATATGTGTACAAACTGACATACTTGAGGGGCGAATATGTTCTTAACCCAGAGCATTCTAGCACTTGAGCTGGTGTTGGGCAATCCTTTTGTTTTAAAACAGGTCACGAGTCTGAAACTTGTCATCAACAAATAAGCATATATATCTACTCATCCCAGGCTTTTTGCTAACTTTTTTTCTTACTTCTTTCAAAGCTTAAATTGTGCCCCCGGATTTTGGATTCTGGTTCCACCGCCGGTAGTTGTTAAGGGGCTGACACTAGTTTACTTTTTAGATTTAGAGAATTGCATATCCTTGCCAAATGCCTCTTACTTTATGACTCTTTGGTCCACACACACACAAAGTCACTACAGTGAAGTTGTACAAAGGCAGTACAAGAATGAGGAAAACAAAACAGTCAACACGATGTGCAAATGACCATTTTCCTATCACCAAACACATTTTCTATGTTGTAATTACAACTGTATATATGCTGTTTAACCTTAAATTTCTTGAAATGTGGCAGGTGGGTCAAAACCAGCAACTCTTGAAACAGGTGCTGTTGTCAATGTCCCATTATTTGTAGAAAAAGGTCAAGAAATCGTGGTGGATACTAGAAGCGGCCAGTATATGAGCCGTGTCTAGAACATTTGAAAAATCATAATTTGTCATGCTCTGAAGATATGTTACGGATCAAAGAACTATGTGCAGAATGAGTAGCTATAGATATATAATCACGTGATGTCTAAAATAGATTATTTGTAGGGGAGGAAGGTACAAGTTTAAATTTTAAGTGATTTTGTTGCCAAATCTTGGCACCAACTGCTAGTTTAAAAGTACAAACTATCAAAGTTTTAGTCTGACTTTCAAATTAATAATGTGAACATAACAGCAAGTTCTTTATGAATGCTTTCCTTGTATGAATATGCAAAGAAACTCATAGTGCCATTGTGAATGTATGATCTTGGTGTCAGGAAACACAACAAGCTTGCCGTAGTTGAGGAATGTTTGTCATCACCTTGAGTAAGGGAGTTGAGTGAGGTGTTAAAGGACCAAAAATGTTGGAGGCCCAAATTCTGCACTTACACTTGTAGGCTGTAGCCCATATCAATAGGTGAGTAATTACAATGACACGTAGGTGAGCCCAGAAGTACAAAGGCGTCCAAGTCACAAAAGCAGGACTCCGACGAGGAGGCTAGACGAATCAAAAGCAAAGTAGCCTTGTCTCTCTCCCTCGTCTCTCTCTCTCTCTCTCGCTCGCGTAGAGAATATGTTTATTTAACTTGAACAAAAATTAAACAACTATTCCTCTCCTAGGTGTCTCCTCTCTCTATCTATATATCATCATCATTTACATTGGTAATTTCGCCAAACAAACACACACAAGATGAGTTGTTCTTCCTTCGCATTTGCAAACCCTAGAACCGTCATTATGTCTTCTTCTTCTTCTATTCGACTCCATTCTTCTGTGCCGCAACATAATAATACTAATAATACTTACAAGCTCTGTTCCTTCCCACAACGACGTCGTATTGGTCTCACCTTTACTCCACCCTTGCTTCACCACTATCATCTGACAAACAGTTCCGCTTTCTCCTTTGCTGTTTCCAAACAGGATTCGGTCGGTAATCCCACTATATGATTTCTCTTTATTTTCGTATATTATCAGTCAATTGTTTGCTTATATACTTTATGAACCGTATGTAAGCAAACAATTTTTCCCGTTATATATGTTGTATGAATAGTACTCTTTCGGTATTGTTATATTCCATTGGTAGCTTTGTACCTTGACTGCGATAAATTTATCATCACTATTCGAATAATGTTATGTATTCTTACACCAGTTGTAGGCCTTGTTTTCTTATTTGTTCTGGCAGCCTAATTAAATCATTTGAATGTGAATGCTCTCCCTCCCTTGCCCGAAATGATGCTCAAAATTAAACAATTTTAGAATTATGTCCCAAAATGTCAGTTGGAACATGGTTGTCCTAAATAACACAAGGAACACGTTTTCAGTGTGCATATAAGATTAAAGAATGGAGCGATACACATATGTAAATTGTTTATTTCGGATATAGGCACTTTAAAGAGGCCTGTGTGTGAAATAATCTTCTAAGAACACACAATTTAAGAATGAATGTTGCTGACATGATGTACATTTAAGATTGCGTATCCTGTGTGTGTGGTATTTTTGCCTTATATGGATTGTGGTCTTTTGGGAAAACTCCTTAAAAAATGTGGTAAAAAGGGGCACCACTTCCTTGTTTATATCTAGTAATGAATCAAGGCACATTACCTGCTGCTATATTTAGTTTTTATTTTTTGAATTTTTTCGTTCTGATTATATCAGAAGCCTTTAGAAACTGAAGGCCCGGAGGAGTACCATGATACCCCGATAGAGAGTAATGTATCTGAAGAATACTGGAATCAGACGTTAGCTTCTTTTAAAGAACAGGCCTTAAAGATGCAGAGCGTGTCACAGGAAGCATATGAGGAATATTCAAAGAGAGCAATTGTCATCTTGGAAGAAACTTTTAAGCAATTAAAGATTCAAGCAGAAAAAGCAAAAAGAGATCTCACTGTAATTGCCGAGGAAGTCAGTAAAGAGGGGAAACAA
Source organism: Oenanthe javanica (assembly GCA_008931105.1). Lineage (NCBI taxonomy): Eukaryota > Viridiplantae > Streptophyta > Magnoliopsida > Apiales > Apiaceae > Oenanthe > Oenanthe javanica. Next base: position 50,739 of record QRFB01000949.1, on the reverse strand, counting down.
TATCTGTCTAAAGCTGCAGATGAATCCCCTGAACCAGTAAAAGATATTGTTCAAACTTTTGCTTCCTCAAGTAATGAATTGAATGAAGTTTCTCAAGTTCGTGATTTTTATATTGGTATACCATATGGTATGTATAATTTAACCCAGCGTTAATTATGGTGCAGCTTTCGTCTTTTTCTTCTCCATGATTTTTTTATATCTTTTCTTTCTTAGTTTCTTGCAACTTGAAGCGAGTGATAGTATAATGTGTATTTTACCCTACTGCTGGTCATGTTTTGCAGGTACCCTCCTTTCATTTGGCGGCTTCCTCTCATTCATGATAACTGGCAGTATATCTGCCATCAGGTTTGGAGTTATCCTTGGTGGCGCGCTCTTAGCCTTAAGTATATCAAGCCTGAGATCATGGAGAAAAGGAGAATCGTCTTTGATGGCCTTGAGGGGGCAGACAGGTTATTTTCTTGGGACTAATCATATTTCTCATGACACTTTCACATTTTTCTGAGGATACAATGAGATTTTGCATGAAACTTTTACCTTCCTTGCCTAAAAAATTTAGGAACTTTACATATATTATTTCTTTTGACTTTTTATGCTAAAAACATACACAGATGTTATGATTCAACATAAACTATGTATTATTGCTGAGTACACATGGTCTAAGAAACTTTAAATGTTCTAAACAATCCCTTAGTCTGCTAAACCAGTTCACATTTTGTTGATTCAATTTTTAGACTATGTGTTCTGTGTGTGTGCCTAGTTGTTTATGATAAGACCTAATAATTACAATAAACAAAACCAAAATTATTTGTATGTATACACAATTAATTTGTCTTTTTTTTTGGAATTACAAAAGTTTATGTATGTAAGATGTCTAAATGTGTTGCAAAGCATTTAACGTCAAAATTTCCACCACTTTGTTGAATTAACAACTCATGTATCTAATTTGTGGTTACACTGTATTTTGGCAGCAATTGCAAGCATATTGTTCCTGAGGGACATAAGCATTCTCTTTGCGGTAAGACTGTCCTTTAAGTGATTATTATCATTAAGTTTATTTTGAATGATGAATTTGATCGATGTATCTCTTTATGTTTTCTGACTTCTCAATTGCAGAGATCATCTTTTTCCGGTCTTCTAACGGCCTTGGTTAGGTAAAACTTTTCTTTCTTAGGCAGGCTTCAGAGCTCTAGTGATTTTACATAACTTGCTATATTTGTTGGCATATATATTGAGTCTTGCCACTGCACCTTTCTTTTTACTTCAGTTGGCATGATAATTAAATCTATTGCAGAATTTACTCAATCGTAGCCTTGGCATTGCAATAAATTCATGGTTGTCTTGTAATGGTTTTTAAATGGTTTTACATTGTGCAGTGGTGCTATGGTAGGATTTTATATCTATAGGATTGCTTTGGGTGGTGATAGTGAAGGATCAAATATGGAACCTGGAAATGAAAGTTAGTGGCATTGTAAGGTATGACAATACTGCATATTTACTTAATTCTTTTTAGCACCTGGCATACATCATGCACAATTAGTGTTGGCAGCACAATGAATCTGAACACTTAAATACCTCAGACATGGCGTGTAGATATTCCCAGTCCCAAGGATAAATCTGAAAATTATATAAAATTCATCTTTTTTGGCATCAGACAAATTTCGATGCATACTGTATACAAATCAGTTGATTCTCAATTATGACATACCAATAATTTGAACTATTGGTTACATCTGTTATTAGTAATTTTAGTTTTTGCTGTTGAAGGAAAATGTGCTAATCCTTTGTCATGATCTAGGTGGAGTGATCATTTGTCAACACAGCTTTGAGACAAATTTCAAAGTTCAAACCAGTAACAAATATATACAAGTGCTGCTGTTATAGAATAGAATTCAAGTTCTGGAGTTTCTAGAATTATAGTCCTGTGTACTAATTTTTCAAACAATTTGATAATACTAAAGTTCAAAAGAATAATATTCAATTTCTTGTATTTCGTTGAGTGTCTAATGGTAATAGCATGAGAACTTCTTGATATTTTTGTATGAGTTCTGTTTTGAGCTTATCCAAAGAAGTTCTTGCTTGTTTTGTAGGTTTTAGTGGTATGATTATCTTGTACAGATTCCTTATTTCTTATTTATAGGGTATTCTGAGAGCCTGAATACTGGCCGTGTCACTTGCAGTAACAAAATCTGTGTAGTAAGCAAAGTTTAAGTACAAATCATTGGTCAAATAATAAATTGATGCAGGCTTACACATCTATCTTAAGTTTACTCTTTATATAAATCAGATTAGATTACACGAACCAATTTGAGAATATACCCTTAAAATTAGTGATGTGGAACTAGAATAAAGAATTAATATATATGCTATTAATTAGATTATGTTTGTTTAGTGCAGAATATTTATCTATATGTTTATGTGGGGCTTTTAGTTTATTAAATAAGTAGCTTATCTATAATAAGCTCAATTGTTAACGGGTCATAGTCCATTAGGTTATTTGATTAGGTTTTCTATTCTCTGTATAAGTATTGTAATCCCCACATTAAATTAGATTTGATTATTGAGGATATCTTTGGTCGAAAGCATTCAAATTGTGCAAGAAGGGAAAGTGGCTTATGGTGATATTATTGAGGTTGAGCATATCGACTTCATCATTCCAGAATACATGATTAAGCCTCCTTCACTTGCAAGCTAGTTTTCAAGGTTCTTTGCGCTTGAGTTGATTCTTTTGAAGAAGTGCAAACAATTTTTGTTTTGTTGCAGTCCAGTTATGCATGGTTCCTGATTTCTACAAAACTCGTGGTCAAGTTTTTTTTAACAAGGGGAGAATGATGGGGAACGAGGATAAAAAATTAATATTTATGCTATTAATTAGATTATGTTTGTTTAGTGCAGAATATTTATCTATATGTTTATGTGGGGCTTTTAGTTTATTAAATAAGTAGTTTATCTATAATAAGTTCAATTGCCAATTGTTAATGGGTCATAGTCCATCAGGTTATTTGATTAGGTTTTCTATTCTCTATATAAGTATTGTAATCCCCACATATTAAATTAGACTTGATTATTGAGGATATCTTTGAATATTGAATTGAGTTTCTTTTATGGATTGCCATCCATAGCTTTTCTCCTGGTTGGGAAACCCATGGGGTAGTGAGTGTTCTGCGGTTCATTCACCCAAGTTATATCTATATTTTACAAGTTGTCCCGCATCAATTAGAAACAAAAGAACAGCCCGACTAGGGTAGTCAACTTAATAGAAAACCGATCATAATGCACTTGCACAGCTGTTATCCTGTTAGTACCGTCACCCCTGTTATCTTTGATACAAAGGTCTCCGTTTCAAGTTGAAGGGAGACCTTCAACTTACAAGTTTAAGCTGATTCAGTTACCCAGTTTTTTGAGAGTTGGTCTAAAATTTTTATAATGACTTAACCTTAATCAAGAATGATTCAAACTGATTATAATAACAAAAGCTAAATATTATGGTTACTTCCTGTAGTTGGTTGTATTATCACTTAAAATATGAGTATCTACGATTTTGGCAAAGAAGTCTTCTGACATGAACAAGAAATTATCAGCGAGGAGATTTAGATGATTTCTTCAGTGTTTTAAGAATGTGCAATAATGAGCATATGTGTGCATGTCAGAAATAAATAGTACATTTTATCGATCACCTTCAGTTGAACAAACGTTTGGTTTCGTGGCCTCATTGAAACATGAACAAATGGCTCTGAGTACTGCTCCTTTATCCAGCTTGCCTGTGACAAGAGACCATTAGCTTCACAAATATATTTCTAACGGACAACAGTTTACACTATAACTCTATATATACCTCTATACTGCATGTTGTTTATCACAAGAGTTGGCGAGATCGTCACTTCACGACGGGAGCCTTTTCCAATCTGGAGTCAGTATTGCAGAATACTATCAATTTAATCATGACATTAGAAAAGTTGCAGCGGATCAATCTTTCATACTAAACAAAACTGTGCTGCTTGTTCAGCCTCCAGAATGGGGTTTATCATGTCAGCTGTAGGATCTCCTATACATTTGTCTATTTGCTCTACCTCCATGCCTATATATGTTAGACGGATCAATGATATCAAAGAGCAAACAAATACCAAAGATATCTTAAAATGAATCAGGGATTAACCAAGTGATTGCATAACTTGATCTGCACATTCTTTTGTGTACTTTTTATCTTTCATTGGGCAGTAAATAGAAAATTCTGTCACATAGTCCCACCAAAGCCATGGACTTCCGCTTTCATTAGCCACTTTATAAACACAAGCCTGGAGTAAATTTTGAACAATCACATCTTTGCCCTCGTATCCTTTATTGAAGTCCTGGTCTGGATATGGAGCGCAGTACCTCCCATAATTGATGCACTGAGTCTTGCACTGTTTGCTCAAAACAAATGCCCCTGGACAATACCAGGTCATGTAGTGTGGCGTGAACTTGGTGTACCCTTTCCGTTCAAGTATCTGGGCCACTCCCTTGAAGTTCTTCACAAACTCTATCTGGCTTTTACACTTGGGGCCACACTCATCATTGTTATTCGTCCAGAACTCATACTCGACACGTTCATCAGGATGCGGCAAAGCTTCCCTCCGATCAAGATTTATGGTAACAACGTCACCATTGGATACAGCTTTCTTGATGCTATCTCCTAAATCTTTGCTAATTAATGCTGACGGAATAGTGATGTTCTGCAGATAATCTGCATGCGCATTTGGACCTTCTTCCTCAGGGGAAGCCATGAAGATTACAAGCTCAAATATATCATCTGCAACAAGAATAGTTGCTGCTCCAGCATTCTGTGCATTCCAGGCCTTGAGGCTGAGGTAACAATTTGGGAGATTCATTAAAAATAAATGAATATCAAGAGGGAATTCTTCTTAGCGCCTTCAGCACTGTTTCAAATTTCTTTTCTAAAAGATGTGTGACCATTATCAAACCACTCAAGCTCAAGAGAAGCTATTCTATCTATTAATGAATTTATTTATATGGTAGGGATTGTAAACCATAAAAACTGAGGTACAATAAGATATAAAAGCTTAAGATCAAGAAACCCAATCTTTCATAATACTTGGTGCTTGAGCAAAAGTATGCTGCAGCTGGTGGTAAAAGCAAATTTTTTTGAATACTTGAATATGGTACATGATCAAATTAAGGCCTCCTCCAAATACCTTAAGATTTTAGGAGAGCTGATTACTTGACATTAGGGCTGAGCAAAAAATAACCAAACCGGACCGAACCGATCAAACCGTTTTTTACGATTTTTTAAGCGGTTTGGTTTGATTTAAGTATAAACCGTTATTTTCCGGTCCGGTCTGGCTTTCATTTCTAAACCGACCATTAAGACCGAACCGGACCGCTACAAATATATATTATTATATATATATAATATAATATAAATTTGTTTTACATTTACCTATATTTGTCTTAAATAAAAAAAATATATATATATAATATAATTTTGTTTTGCATAATATTTCTTCTAGAATTAAGATTGCTAGTCTGCTCCTGGAATGCATTTTTGTTTTATTTTGCATAATACTAATATGGTCATTTGGGCACATGTTAGTATTTTCGTAATGTAGTAGTAAACTGGTAATGTATGCACTAAATTGGCATATTTTTTGATTGTATTGGGTCACTGGATATGATTCAAGAAGGGTTTTTTTTATGTATAAAATTATCATATTAAATAATTTGGTTTAAAACTGTAACCGACCGAATCGGACTGTTTAATTGCGGTCTGGTCCGATCTGATCCAATATCCAAACGGTCTGGTCCAGGTTTGAGATATGAAAAAACCGTTATTAGTGGTCTGGTCCGGTTTGGCCGTTAAAAACCGACTGAACCGACCGTTACTGAGCCCTACTTGACATGTTGTCTGGGCTCAGGAGACCTCCCAACCCATTTGTTTGAATTTATCTGTTTGTTGGTCTGTCTGCTGCTAGCCAGTTGCTTAACAAGAATAAGCTATAAAATAATTGGGTGTCAGCTAAAAGTGACTCGTGTATCGATGTATTTATACATCTAAGAATTGAGCAGCACGAGCCAGAGAGATAGAGTTGAATTAGTAATACAACAAGACAATGATCCATATCGAAAAACAAGACGGCACCAACAAGTGTTCCTCCAGACTCAGGTACACCAAAATTTCCAATTGCACACTCATATTTATCTCTTCTGGTGAAGTCACTTTTAAGCTGTTCTTCTCCACCACAATTACCCATGCAACATTCATGCATTGTAAGCCACATTATCATACATACTAAAACTCCTAGCTTTGCCCTCATCTTCAGTTCTTGGAAAGTTTCTGGCAAGTAATTCGACAACGCGAGACAGTTTTTATAGCTGATGAAGCAAAGACAAATTGAGGGAGAAAATGTAAAGGTTGAGTCTTTGTTATTGCTGTTTATATTGTCTCTTTCTGTTTGCTTCCTACCATGTCCCTGTTGTATATTAAAAACTTGTAGCCAAAGGTAGAACAGTATAAATTCAAGGATCAGGGCGGCAATTCAAATACAAATTGGCTGAATCTTGAATTAAATCCAATACAAAATAAAATGGATTTGTTTAGTTTTAAATCCTTTTTCGAGTTTGAGCTAGCACAGATATTTTTGTTCGATTAATAATTCAAGACGATTGAATAATAAACAAACGAAATTGATTCAAATGAATATTTTTTGAGTGAATTCTGAATTGTTAATATCGACATTGTTTATCTTAGACTCTTGGCTTTTTTAAAAAATAAACTCGATTCGAAAAGAAAAATATCGAATACCTCGATAACAAAAAATATGACTCGACTTGAAATGAATAAAACCTTATTGAGAAATTAAGATGCAACATGAGATCTAACTTATGCTGCAATAACAATGTAAGGTTAATTTTAGTGTTATACAGTGAATACTCCCAAAATAATGTGTAAAGTGAAAAAGACAGCCACTAAATAATAAAGAGTTATCCATAAAGCTGTAATATGATAATACTCATAGTCTCTTGATAATGAAATATCAAAAGTTCTAATCTTAATTAAATTTGAGTTTTAAGTCTTGCTAATGAAATTTATTCCATGATTTCTTATAAAAATCTCTAATTATCTCCATGAGTTGTGTCACATAAATGAATATAAATAAATTTCCTGTACGTGCATTGAAATTTAAGATACTTGTGATCACTATAAAATGGGGGTACCTATAAGATACTATTTGTTGATGGAAAGGGGTTCAAAAATATAAAAACTGCAATTTCAAGGTTATTTATCGAGTAGTTTTGTAGCTGAAGTGATCTTTTTATCGGATTCTCTGTGCATCAGTGTTAGTCTGAAATTCGTCGAGGAAACAGGACAGAGTTCTAGTAGCAGGATGACATTACAATGGAGAAAGAATGTCACTCCGATTTTGTGTGAATACAAGTTGAGTTTCATTACACCCTTAATCTGAACATGACCTTTCCTAATTGAAGATATGATATAATGCCAAAGGACAAAACCAAAAAAATAAATCTCTCTGGAAAACCAAAAACTTGTACATTAAATAAGATAATACACAGCAAGATAAGTACACAACAAACAACAAATGGAAGCGCCTCGACATTATAAGCAGAGGGTTAGGGAAAAAAAATACTTGAGTAAAGATTGATGGCATTATGATCACAAAGGCAATAGATAACATGGCAGCAGGACACCTTCCTCCCCCGTGGCCCAAGTTCATTGGTTCAAACACCTTGAGTTAAACAAACATTTGGTTTCATGGTCTCCTTGAAACCTGAACAAATGGCTTGGAGGACTGCTCCTTTATCCAGCTTACCTGTAACAAGAGACGATTAGTTTCACATATATATTTCTAGAAGAAGAGGATTTATGCTCCAACTTTAGTCTTTATACCTCTATACTGTCTATCGTTTATCACAAGAGTTGGCAGAACCATCACGCCCTGGTAGGCTTTGACAATCTAGAATTAATACCGCCAATATACTAAAAATTTAGTAACGACATTATGAAACTCAAGAAGGCAGCGAGAGTGAGAATCCATCTTTCAGACTAACAAACCTGTGCTTGGAGTTCAGCCTGCAGAATGGGATTGTCCTTGTCAGCAGTCGAATCTCCTATACATATGTCTATTTGCGTTGTATCCACACCTAGATAATATTTTAAACGGATCAATCATGGTCGTTTAAGACTGTCAAAAACATTACTGAACTCTGTAAAAATGAAGTAGAATATATTTATGCTTGATGAGTTTCACTTTTTTGTATAATTTCAAATTTCTAGCTATGCACAGAATTATTATGAACCAAATTCATATGGTTGATTGATTTCCTAAACAATCACAAGTACAAATGGCATTTTCAAGAAGAATTAAGGTTTTTGACATCTATAATAACTGGTAATATAGATAAGTGTCTATTCTGAAAAAAAATGTAAACAGAAAAAGAAACAAACAAAAAGTGGGGTATGTTCAGCCCATGATCAAGAGCTTTTTGCCAAAAACATAGAGTTAAGAGCTAAAGAAAATTATTTTCTGATAAAGAAACAACAGTACCATATATGAGAGGTTTAAAGATGCAGAAGCAACCGATTTTCGCATTATGTTCTTTCACAGTGACTTAACTCTAGCTGAATAGTAGAGAGGTTATGTACCGTCATATTGGTTATGTACCGTCATATTAGGCTTTTAGAGCAACCAATAACATAGATGTGCTGAGAAAAGTAAGCACATAAGATGAATCAAGGACTAACCAAGTGATTGCATAACTTGATCTGCACATTCTTTTGTGTACTTTTTATCTTTCATTGGGCAGTGAATAGCAAATTCTGTCACATAGTCCCACCAAATCCATGGTCTTCCGTTTTCATTAGCCACTTTATAAACACAAGCCTGAAGTAAATTTTGAACAACCACATCCTTTCCCTTGTATCCTTTATTTAAGTCCTGGTCTGGATCTGGAGCGCAGTACCTCCCATGATTGATGCACTGAGACTTGCACCGTTTGCTCAGAGTAAATGCCTGTGGGCAATACCAAGTCATGTAGTGTGGGGTGAACTTGGTGTGCCTGTTCTGTTCAAGTATCTTAGCCACTCCCCTGAAGTTCTTTACAAACTCTATCTGGCTTTCACACTTGTGGCCACACTCATTATTGCTATTTGTCCAGAACTCATACTCAACGCGTTCTTTAGAATGTGCCAAAGATTCACTCCAATCAAGAATTATTGTAACCACGTCGTGATTGGATACAGCTTTCTTGATGCTATCTCCTAAATCTTTGCTAATTAATGCTGACGGAATAGTGATGTTCTGCAGATAATCTGCATGCGCATTTGGACCTTCTTCCTCAGGGGAAGCCATCATGATTACTGGCTCAAATATATCATCTGCAACAAGAATAGCTGCTGCTCCAGCATTCTGTGCATTCCAGGCCTTCAGGGTCGAGTAACAATCTGCCAGATTCATTAAAAATTCCGCTCAACACCTTCATCACTGTTTCAATACTCTATCCTATATAAAATATATTACTATTATTAAGTGACCCAAGCTCAAGACACACTAGTATATCTATTAGTGAATGTATTTATATGGTAGAGATGGCAAATCATAAGGCAACTTAACAAATAAGAAGAAATTGAGAAAGGGGAACACTTTTTAACTGAGGTATGCAAAGATAGCAAAGAACAAGACAATTCAACTCCATTATATTTGGTAGTTGAGCAAAAGTAAGCTGCAGCTGGGAAGTAACCACATCACTCAATTCTATACCAACTTGCAGGCAAATCATTGAACTCAAAAAACTTACATATACGCAGCTGAATCAAATAAAGGATACAGTTGAATCACTCAACATGAAGATACTTTCGCGATCATCAAATCCCTTTGACTATAGACAGGAACTGACAAATTAAGACACATGATCCTTCAACTCGACCAACACATGTAATTCAGCTATATTATATGTGGTTAAATGATCATTGAAATGAAACTCAAGTTGCAGTCGGGCCGATGCACTTAAAAAATATATACAAAATCAAAAAAAAATCCAAGCTCCCTCATCATCCCAATCCCATCAATCTACTTCAAGCGCTAATTTCTTCCTTCCTCCATTTTTGCAGTGTTACTAGAGATGAGAATTTTAATTTAGAAGTCTTAACTTAAATTCAGAAATTACATGTCCCCTTGTCCATTAGTAGCATCTATTTTAACCTCAATAACACGAAGCCAAGGCTCTTTTTAATTTTCTGATTCCTCAAGTCAACACAGTCATAACCAAGTTTGTGCAGTCCTAGAACTCATTTATTTTAGCAAAACAGATTTTACACAATGGAAAACTGTAAAGGATCCAAATTAAGAAAATAAAATAAAATAAAACATCAAAGAAGTAAAATTCAAGTGCTTTAGTCTCTCTTTGGATTTAGCTAGTTAATCTAAATTAGCAATGAATGAAAGGAACTTAAGTTTGTTGCCACGTGTATGCGTTTCTTCCATTTCGTGACTGGCTATTGAACTTGTAAATTTACACCTCAGCATGCCAACTTGGACTCGATATTAGACAACTAATTACCATCTATGTCACACTACCGTCTATATGTTAATGGTCGGAACTCATTTATAAGTTCATCCATTCAATTAGTTGACTGTAAATTTTTTGAATTTAATGACTCCACTTGCAAGTGTTTACATATTAAACCATTTCCTAAATAACAAAATCCAATTTAATTAGCTGACTGTGTGATACTGTGACCCAATATATTGCAAAAGTATATACTAAGTTGCAGTTGATGTTCCTTGAGGGAAAAAAACAGCAGCTTCCAGAGCTGAGAAGGAATACCTTACGAAAGCAAGAGTTGAATTACTTACCCCCACGATCAGCAAGAAGAAAGATAGGGAGACCACCAGCATGCTTAGATTTGAAAGAGATTATATCGTCGAAGCTCTTGCAAGCCTTTCGATTTGCTCCAGGGTAAATGATAGCACCAACAAGTGTTCCTCCATGGTCAGGTAAACCAAAATTTCCAATTGCACATTCATATGTATCTCTTAAGTAGTCTGGTGAATTCACTTTTAAGCTGTTCTTCTGCATCACAAACTTACCCATGCAACACTCATGCCATGCAAACCATGCAATCAAACATACTAAATATCCTAGCTTTTCACTCATTTTCTTATCCTTGGATCAAGATTGTTTACAAATCTTTTTTTTCTTGGAAAATATTTTGCCTAGTAATTGGAGGAGGGACAGTGTAAGTGTCTATAGGCTATAGCTGATGAAATGAGACAAAATGAGATATAAAATAAGAAGGTTGAGTCTTTGTAATTGCTGTCTCTTTTATATCTTGCTGTTTGTTTCCTACTGTATCTTGGTTGTATATTAAAAAGTTCTAGGTAAGATTGAATTATATATAGAAGGAATCAGGGCGGCAATTCGAGTGGGTTCAACCTCGAATAGTAACTTACTAAATAAACTGAATTATGTTACAATTCAAGGTGAACGGGTTCGAAGCCTCGAGGCATTGCTCACCACTGCTTCATATAACAATATAGCCACTTTTATAATGAAAAATTATATTTCTATATTCATTTTACTTGAAGTGAGATATTATAATCGCATTGTTTTTCAAAGATTAGTATATAAAAAAAATTGTTTTCTTGAATTTCAAGAATCACATGGGGTTGCCATTTATAACTTACAAGTCATATACCATATGATTCTTTCTCTATCAAGTGCTTTTACTGAGGACGTTGGCCGCATGGTTCACTTCACATACCAATACATCAAAAAAACGAAAAAAAACCCCTCCAACCCACGCAATCGATCATCCCTTTTAACTAATATCCTTCTAGCACCAACCCAGCACATGTGTGTAGTGTTACACCTAGGTAACACTGCATCACTTGTAATGGAAATGGGAGCTGGAGATATCAACTCCCTATCTATATACTGATGACAGTACGTCTAGGACCATGACGGGATAATCTCCAAACAAGTAAAAATCTTCAGGTGACAGCTAACCATTAAACAGGCAGAAAACATCATCTATTCTTGTTTATCCTCCTCAACGTCAAGTGCCAATACATGATCCGTTGAGGAAGTTCCCTTGAGATCCTTTCTTTCAAGCTTGCTTGTCACATCTCCAGTCACCTTCACACCAGTAGTAAGCGATATTGCTTCCTCATCAAAGTCATCCCCCGTTTCCTCAGAGTATGCATATCTAAAGATCATTCATTGGTCAAATATTAGAAGCTACTAGTAGGAAACTGCACTCGTGAATGCAAAGTAAGATTTCAATGAATAATTATGAAAGGATGAAAACAGTTGCACTGCGTGAACTAAAAATGAGCATAAATTTTGATTCTTGGCTGAAACAAGGAATACGTCTTGTGAAATCAAGATTTATCAAGTGAAAATAAAAGAAAAGAAGTCAGTTTCTAAAGAAACATTGAGTAGTAGCTACACCCAATGTATGGAGTGTCCAGACCATGCAAGTGATGCCACTCTATAAGCAGACGTAGACGTGAAGATTAGGACTGTACTAAAAGTACATTAAAAAGAGGTTGATGGTCATGTTCGCTAAGTAAACTTATTTTCAAATAGTACAGGAATTTCCAAATGCCCGAGATTAGATAAATATTTTGTGTCTTCAAGGTCCAAAAATCCCCAACAGCTTCACATACTCCAGAATTAACAAATCAAGGCATATGAGGTATATGGTGGTCTAATTTTATGAGACATACCTTGTTGGGTTGCGTGAAGGAGCCCACAGGATGCATATCACAGCCAAGAGAGAGAATGCAAGAAGAGTCCAGATACTTGGAATAATCCAGGCATACTGCCATAGCTCATTATATTTGTCACTAGCATTGAAGTATAGCTGGGCAAAAGGAACCAGAGTAGCATAAATGATCAGAATCAGTACAAACGAATACAATGATTAGATAAATCTGTAAATATTCAGAGTGCTCTGAGCCTCTGAGGATTAATATATACACACAAGATTGCAATAGTTGTCGGCTTGTCACTAGGTAGAACATAATAAGTTGAATATCGTGAGAACAGGGAATCATAATGACATACCTCATAGCCTATCCAAGCAATAGACAGAAGCACAAATACTGCAAGGTAATTGGTAAATTTTCGATAGAGCTCAAGTTTAGCCATGCTTCTACGAATCTGTACTCAATTAGAAAAGGTGCTTAATAAGAAAAAAGAGGTAGAAAAAAAATAAATGCTTTTCGAGTACATAACATAATGTACACAAGTGAGTTTTAGATGAAAATGAATAAATAAAAATAGCTTATACCATGTTGGGAAAGGCACGACAAATATCATTTTATATTCATCCTTATTGGCATTCTGTATATTAATACTAAAAGGGTGACGGGGAGACTGGAATGCTGGCTTCAAAGAACTCTCTAGAAACACAAAACGACAAGACAACAAGGACATGAGCATAGTGCAAAAGGAGCACACCATGATGTGGAGTTGTGGACCAAGGAATGCAAATATTTTTAGCAGCTTAGTTATATTATTAGTAGTTGATTCTTATCTTATCTAATTATGGTTGTTATTTAGAACTAGATAGCGCTACTCATTACTTTCCTTCCTATTCAGATTTCAGGTTCCATATCAAAAGAGTTATATTTTGATTCTACTTCACACGAGGGCTATGTTACTCCGACTCTTCGATTTTGGCCTCCATACTTGTGCCAGACAGTAGGATAGGACAGGACACTCATTCCATTTGTCACACACTGTTACTGAAATGTTGATATTTTCCCATCTGAAATATCATATATTAGATGAACTTCGGCTGTAAAAAGAAAAAGGAAAAAAGGAGAAATAAGAAGATTTTAAAAGAAGAGAGGATGCCTAGTTTGGTAATTTGCGAATTTTTGCTATGAAATAATGATTCATTGGAGTTCTCTTGTGAATTTTTGCTACAAAATTTTATTGAATATACTTGTGTATTGATATATTATGAATGTATCACGTGTCCAAAAATAGAACAGCGTCTTTGTCTCCCCAATTTATGAATAACCGGATCTTAACAACGATAGATTATGTATCATGTCGCATTCTACATACCGCAGTCCAAGTAACATACACCAAAGTTGATTCATATGACTTAGTAAATATACAGAAAAAAAATTAAAGGATTTATTAAATATTCTACCATTTCTTAAGTTCTCTCCGGTTATTTAATCCCCCGTTATTTAATCCCTTCATCTATTTTCTCACATTCCTTAAACCATGCCTTTAACACTAGCCAACTCTTCAAGTACATCCACCCTAAGATCATTTACTACAAGATATACCAATAATAACAACCATACCAAAATAGTAAAAAACTAACAAGGAAACAAAACACAATCGGACATTTAGGCCTGAAATAACTTAGGTAGACGGAAGATTATGCTGACATGGGATGTTCCCAATGGACAATAGCCAGAACCATAATGGTGTGCACACAAGCTTAGATGAAGTCAGCTACTCAGCTAAACTATAAATACAATGCTATGTTCACAAGATTAATGTTATGTTCCGATTTTGTTCTTAAATTCTGAAAAAGGATATTCTGCATTTCAATAAGCAGATTATATATACGGTAAAGGCCTGTCTATTACTAATCGTATATGATAAATAAAATCATCAGAAAATAGAGGGAAAAAATTGTTAGGGCTACTATAGAAGCAGACTCGTTGACTTAGAGAGGTTACTGGTCTATCAAAGTCTTTATATTTTTGTTGTATCAGCACCTAGTAGCACGGGTAGGAGATTAATGGGACAGAGTGATTACCTGAAGTTTTTCTAGTGTCCTGGACAATGATGAGAATATCCACAAAATAAACCAAGCATCCAAAAAAGCAACAGGAAGCACCAAATATTGCATACTTCTACTCGAAAAGTCATTAACAGTTCCAAGATGCTGAACAAGATCAAGTGCTTCCAAGGCAACAAAATATATCAAACCAAGAATTAGCACTTTGGAGGTTACCCCGCCAAGCGTAGGCCTCACAACACCATAGCCCATCGAAACAACCAAAAGAAGTAAGCGAGAAAGAGTTTTCTTGACAGCAGTTATAGTTACTGCCCACAATGTAATTCCTACTGGCCTGATACCAGTAGCATTAAGATTAGCATACTCATAATACCAAAGAGCCGTTTCGCACATTCCAAGAGCAATTACTACAGTAATGTGATAGTGTAGCTGTATTATATCCTTCCAGAACTTGACGAATCTTAAGAACCAAGCTAGGCCAAGAACAAGATATGCTAAAGATGCAATTCCATAAAAAGTCATCAACGGAGCCATCTTCCCAGGTAAGTAACCTTGTGGATTCCTCCAAACAGTTCTTCCTCTAATCACTGTCCCCTTCAGTTGTGGATCACAAAACATAAAATAAAGATAGTACATGCCAGTACTATTTATTTCAACCGATACCGTATCCATTTTAGCTTCTTGACTCGTTCCTTCAAAAAAAGTCTGAATTCGTCGGGGCCACTCAGGATTATCCGAGTGTTTGTGAATTATAATCTCTCCAACAGTGCAGGATCCATCCTTGGAAAGTTGCGGGGTACAACATATCGAACTAGAATTCAAAAACACCCCGCCAACCCTTTCTCTATCCTTCACCTCAAAAACAATCGCTTCGATCAAACCAGTCCGACTTTGCATCGAATTCTGCTTCTCAGCAGATTCAGCTGTCCTCTTAAAGGACACAGTTTCAAACCTACACATAAACCAACAAAAACATCCCCATCTAAATACAAGTACAAAGTTCACATGCCTCAAAACTTCAAAAAAAGTACTTCACAAACCCTACACCAACAAAAAGCCTCAACCTTTACTAACTTAATGCAAGAACTCAAACTATCAACACATCAAAATAAACACAACCCATCACTCAAAACTCAAAAACCAACCAACAATCAAGACTAACAACAAAATCAACAGATACCCAAATCAAGAATCATAACAATACATACAAAACAATAAAAAATAACAAAAAGAACCAAAAGAACCAAAAGGGTACCTAATAAAAGAATCACCATTGTGGGGTTTACTATTATCATCTGGGTAGTGTAGATTAGAAGCATAAAGTCCCTCACTACCTCCATGGAAGAAGAAAGCATCAGACTGAGGAATAAAGTGTTGGTTTTCATAGTAGTGAATTGAAGCAGTAGCCAAGTTACTTGAACATATCATCAACACCATATAGATATACATGTATATATTCATATACCATACTAGTTTCTCCTCTTTCATCATGTTGCTGTACTTGGTAAAGTGCGCAACAAATGTGAAATGCTTGTTACTGTATTACATTACATACTTCGTTTGACATTAGTTCGACGACACCGTTTGGAGACTGACATTCACACTTCTTATTTCTATTTTCACGGGATAAATGCTTATTTGGGACTTTGGTAAACATTTCGGGTGTTGGCCCTGTATGTCACAATTTGGGGAGAAAATGCTCTAAATGGCACAACCCGAAAAAATGGCCCTAAATAGCACTCCAAAACGCTACATCGTGTAGAGTTTTGAAAAAAAAAATCTCCCCAAAAACGCTACTTTAATTTACGTTTTTTAGCCCAAAATCTAAGATAAAGTAGCGTTTTCCCCCCAAAAAATTAAAAAAAAGTGCAAAACGCTACACGAAACAGCGTTTTCACCTTTTTTCCAGCACGCCACACTATATAGCGTTTTGGAGTGCTATTTAGGTCCATTATTACGAGTTGTGCCATTTAGGGTATTTCCACCTCAAATTGTGACATATAGGGCCTTTTCTCTAAACATTTACCGTGTACCGTAAATTTATTTTTTTGTCTTCTCGACTTTTTTTAAAGGGAAAGTGACAAACACCTAAAAAATTTATCGAAATTTGTTTAACGTGTATAATTATTAACTTTTTTTACGAGTTATTAGCTAAAAAAATCCACTGAATTTATTGTTTTTTTGCAAAATAGCCTTTAAACATTTTTTTTCATCAAATAAATCTATGAACTTTATTAAATTGTGAGATTTTATTTGACAATTAACCATGATTAAATATACAAAGATTACATGTCAATTATTCACACATACATGTACAACCTACTCACATTAAAATAATTAATATATTTCAGAAAAAATTCCCACTTGTTATAGGAAGAAACTGGTATAACAGTAATTTTAGAGGTTTGCTGGACTCATAGAGCAAAATATGTTGATTTTGTTGATGAAGAACGCGAAGAACACGGGAGGAAAGTGATGGATTTTGGTATCTAATCTTGCTGTTGATTCGTTAAAAGGCCAGAGAAAATGTTTGTTCTCTTGCTGCCAACTGTCGATTCAACTAAAACAAGATGCATATGTACCCTATTTATAGGGGTTCAAGTTACACATAATTCTTGGAGGACAAGTTACCTATATGGGCTAGGTATTGGTCCAGTCCATCAAGCCCAAATTCTCAGACGTGAAGGGCTTTGGCCCAAGTTTTTACGAATGTGGAGGGCAGACTTCCCAGATGTCTGTAACTGCCATGGCCCAAGCCTATTCAGCTCTAGGGTCTGTCATGGAGTTGTGAAGCAAGGGGTCTTCGTAGGGAGTTGTGTACGATATGGCATCGCGAGAGTAGTATGTATAGGTGACCTTGAGCAGATCCCTTGATGAGATGAGAGCCCGTGGGGCTAGCTGTCTTCAAACAGATAATTATGTTGAGATATTACCCCGTGAGGGCCTTCCATAGTCTTCAGATTGGTAAATAATATCATGTGAGGTGAGCCCATGAGGCTAGTTATAAGAAATCCATGATAAGTGCTCCGGGCTAACGAAGTGACCTGGAGGCATTGAACTTGACAAAGTGAGCCAGGCTGAGGACCTCTTTATCAAGTCCATGCGACCTGGGAGGTGATGATGAGAAGCGAACTAGACTGAGGGCCAGTTATTCTCTCTCTTCCTTCTTGATGTTGAATGAGTCTAAGGCTGGTAAGTTAGCGATGCGATCTCACGCTAGGCCAAGGGCCTTAGAAATATTTTATCATCTTCAACATGTTGCGAGCTGGATGTGGGCTTTGAAGCCATGTGAGTCCAGATGCGAAGTGGGCCAACTAATTTATATCATTGGGCCTGCTTAGGACCCACGCTCAAATATTGGGCATAACAACTACCCCCGATTCCTCCTCGCCATTAGCGATGCGAGGTGGAATCAGTTAATAATTGATGACATAGACCTTTCATGAGACGTAACCAGCAAAGGCCTCCTATTATAGTGTGAAGCGATCTGACAAGCCTCTGTTAATTGGTAATACTTTTTTGAGATAATATATCATGACAGCGATCCGGACATCCAGCGGACCGAGCTGGCAATATTAAATCCTTTAAATTTCAAAGCAATTGAAAAGCCTTACCCGCGAAGCGGTCTGGATTATAGCCATTGGAACAGAGGTTGCACATGCTTACGGTATGGTCGCATGCACCAGATCGAGATGGGTTGCCAAGATCGTGCCACATGTCATGCCCATTTCTCTCTCTTTCCTATAAATATGTGAAGTTTCCAATCATTTTTAATCATTTCCAAAAACATTTTCAAAAAATCTTGTCTGATAACTCAAGGATTAAATAGTGGTTTTTCATGCCTAGAATTCAGGTGTGAACTAGATTTATTCATCCAATCTCACCGGAATCTTCAAGCTAGGCCAACTCCGATCAATACTCTTCTAGCGATTTGATCCCTCCTTCTCACAGCAAAAGTAACGACCCGAGCCCTTACTATATTGCATGCGATGCGTCCTCACCCCCCGGGTCGCATCACTTCACACACCTTAGATTTAGGACTGTCTCGTGTGCGATATAAGGACACTTAGGCTTTTTTATTATTTTTCTTCCTTCTTTAAGAGCACACACCTTAATTAATTCACCATCTATTTCAGATGTCGAGCGATTCGGGCACCAGTACCTCTTCGCCTCTCATCCACTATCCAAAGGAGTTGCGGGGTTCGGCTGAATTCCAGCGCGAACTGAATGAGATATCAGGTATACCTCACCATCCGATTGTCCTAGGGATAGAAATCAGTGAAGAGACGGCTGCCAATATAGCTCGGATCGAGCAGACGAGTTCAGATTCCTTTAACCTATTTTTTGACCCGACCTGGTCGATTGAGGACTCACCTAGGAATGGGACCCCTGATGCTTTGAAGAACAAGAGGTTGGCCCTGCCAAGCCCCATTGATTTGTCTTTTTTAAACCGCGGGCCGAGCCGCCTTACCAAGGAAGAGGACGAGGAAGAGATTTCTAGGCAGGTCACTGAGCGAGCTGCTCGGATCCAGGCGGATGGAGAGTCTCTTCACCCTCAACAACCAATCTATGTTCGTAGCAATTTGAGCTAGAGTTCTCTGGAGAGTGCCTACTATGAGCCCCGCGACCCGAAGGACAAACGAGTTCACACTGAGGTTGATCTCGACTTAGAAGACGAAGTGACCTCGCACTGGGTTGAGTCTTTAGATAGTGAGGAGGACGATGATGTGACCAGGTCGATCGACCTGGAGAATTATGATTATGTGTCTGAGGAATCGGAGGGCAAGGCCTACTCTCCTCCTGACCAACCCGAGCTGGAATGGCCAATAAATTTGGGTGCGAAACCGTTAGGTGATGAAGCGAGCAGCTCCACCACGAGGCAGTCCTCGCTTCGTTATTTTGCTGCTAAAGATCTTTCTACTAGTCTTACCTCGTTGAGCAGTATAGATTGAAAGGTCACATCGTTCTACCGCGGTCTCACCAGAGATGCTACATGTTCTATCATGAGGAAAATGGTGGTCGCGTCCCTCGCATGGTCCTATCTACTTCGCTTCTTAAGGTTGGGATCACATCACCTATGCAGCCATTCATTCAAGACGTATTTAAATATTATCACATCGTTCTACTCCAAGTGAACCCGAATGGTTGGAGGTCGGCCATTGCTCTATTTATGCTCTATAAGAAGCTGATGTATCCTGACCTCAATGCGAAGACCCTTGGGCATATCCTGAATTTGAAGTCATCGGACAAGAAAGATTTTGGATATCTTTATTTATCTGTCTAGTCCGAGTTCAACGGGAAGAACTTTTTACACGGGGCCCCAAGCAATGTGGGCCATTGAAACGAACCATATTTTTACGTGTTCAATGCGACCAGGGTCTAGACATATTTTAATTATAAACCAAGTAAGGGCTTTGCCTTCGCTTCATTCCTTTTTCCAATTCGCTTTTCCACCTTTCTCGAGGCCGATCTTGATTTATTCATCCTTTTTACAAGTTACCCCTCTCCGCACTCCTCTTTCAGGTAATGCTAAAGAACGAGCTGACAGTTTATTTCAGCTCACGGTCAAGGAGAGAAACGTAAAGAAGATGGTGACGACCGCGAACCCGATCGCTCACGGATTCTTGAAGGAAGGAGCGAGGTTGACTCCTAAAAAGGGAAAGACTGAAGCGAACTCGTCTCAGAAGCCGTCGGTGAAGCGAGCCTGGACTGAGTCTGGTACATTACATTCACTGTTATTCACATATATCATTTCACATTACATTTCATTCATTCATGATATGATTGCATTGTTTTATTTTTTATAACTGTTCTCTGATCGTTTCGTATTTCTTGTGCAGGTATGTCAAAGTCCAACATAGTTCATCTCTCCTTCATCGAGGAAGATGATGATGTGGCCATTACTGGGGTTGCTCTCAAGCCCATTGGGCTCGGCTCGTCGAAAGATCTGAAGGCATCTGACAGAAAGCCTCCTCGAGATGAGTCGAAAAAGAGGCAGGTGGATGCTGAAGTTGTGAGGGCAGATCCTAAGAAACTGCGAAGTGGACCGACCAAAGAGATAACGGTCACCACCATTTCTCTTCATCCTGTGGCCAATACCTTTGCAAAGCTGGGCCACTCCTTCGTTCCTGAGAGCAATCTCTGTTAGTGTTAGTGTCCCAGAGACAATACTTTATGATAAACAATTAAAGATTATGTTTACTTGATTATTTAATTAATATTTATTATGTCTTTATTTACTGCGTTATAAATTGAAAGCATAATAAATGTCCTTGGAATATTAATGCGAATTATATATCTTTAAGTATGTGACTTAAAAATGAGATTATATGAACAGTATTATATTCCTAAAAGTCCCTAGTCGAGTATTATTATTTAAGGACAATAATAATGCAATAAGACTAGCATGTTTGTTGACTGATGACCACATCTCATTGGTCATAGGTATGGTGATACTAAAGTCAAGAACATAAGTGCATGTCTCAATGCATGGCACTGGACAGACCCGCTGTGAGAATCTACATGTTAATAAGTGTCATAAGAAATTCTCACTGTGATAATGATGTAATGATCCTTTGACTTGAAATCATTATATTTCTATACGAGAATTAATATACTTTGATTACACTCAAAGTTACCTTTAACCGGGTAATGATAAAGGTGGACATTGGGTATGCTATGAATCGTATGAGAAATATGAATGATAGATATAGGATTTAACCCTCCTATTTTAGGAGTGATATTATTGGCCTCTTGATTGAGTGAGACTATAAAATGCATGACCATGCTCAAATATTGATTTGATTAATAGTCTACTCATTGATCAAGGAAACCCGAATTAAACGTTGAAGAGGATGACACAATACATGCCTCGAGTTTGATCTATAATATAAGGTTAAAGGGATTATATTACATTGTACATTATTCACGAAAGGTTTAATTGAATCACCAATTATTATTATTACTTGGGTAGCAATGATGTATTACTAGATGCCGCTCATTGTTTATAATTTTATTATTAGAAAATAAAATTATTGCCAACGTAATAATAACCTAAAGGGTCACACACAAAGAACGTTTAAACGGAGTGTTATTTAAATTATGAATTTAAATACTGTTATTATTATTAATTCGAATTTATTTATTTAATTAATTAAGTGAGACTTGATTAATTATATACATATTAGAATTCGAATTTAATAATAATATAAATCCGAAATCTGAATGGGTTTTAAGAAGTCCAATCAAAATAGGGTTTTGGCCCAAGTCCCTCTCTCCCCTATATATACATAAAGATGTATAGTTTAGGGTTAACGGTTAAGATAATTCGTTTTTAATAAAACCCTAGCAGCTCTACGTTTCTGAGAGGCTAGAGAAAGAGAGAGACAAAGAGGCAGAAAACAGGCTAGTACCTAACTCTGGTGATCGTTAGACGATACGACGTTCGTGTGGATACCGATAGAGAGCATATTTCTGTGAAGGGCTGTTGTGATTCATCGCTTCTGGACCTCTATAAACATCATAAGGAAAGCTTTAATAAGGTATACATCTGATTCTCCATAATCATCCGTCAATTATACACGGATCATGCGTTTGGGATTCGTTATTTTGTATTTATTTTTCACGTTTTTCCGCTGCGTGTGTGCCCGAATCCCAACAATCTCAACTTGCAGGCTCAATTCTCTCTCGAGGAGAATAATTGGGCCTTGACTCGGGCCACTACTGAGCTATTTTATAGGCAACCAAGCCGACACAAGGAGATATGGGGCCTGACTTCTCAAAATGTTATGAATTTCAAGGTTGAATCCCTCAAGTCTAAGAAGAAGAAGTTGGTCGAGGATAATAAAAGGAAGTTGAAGGAGGAGCTCGGATAGCTGAAGAGGGAGCTCAATGATGAGAAGGAGAAGGTGAAAAGGTTGTTGAAGGATCGGGTCGTTGACAAGAAGACCTTTGATGACAAGCTTCTTAAACTTCAGGGTCAGATCACTACTCAGGAGACCGCTATTGTTGGGTTCGCGGATGAGAAGAATGAGACTATTGCGGAGGCCTCGGCTCTTGGTCAGGTTAAGTTCATGAAGACTTTCATGAAGAAGATGTCAAGCTTTGATTGGGGCCAGCTCGAAGAAGCGACCCGAGTTTATGCCAAGAGGCTTCGGGCTGAGATGGAAGAGGAGGCGACACTGCAAGCCGCCGAGCTCGAGGCGAAGCGAGCCCAAGAGTAGCCGTAGGAGGATGCTTCATAATTTTCTTTCTCATTTGTGTTCGTATCGCTTTATTTGTATATGCTTTGACATCCATCTCACATCGCATAACACATCTTTATGTTGCCTATTTTCTTGCATTTACACTTATGCATGCAACTGCTCTGGGGTCGAACCAATTATGACTTCGCTTCACTTAGCTAGTATATTTGATTCACTTGATTTCCTTTTGTTCCATAAATGTTAACTGTTTCCAGGTCGCTTTTGTGATCTCATCATTATTGGCTCCTTTACTTTTGGCCTCACATGGGGGGACCGGTTTGTTCATCTTGGAACCATATGGCCTCATACCTATGCTGGCATGAGCTCATTCCAACGGGGCCCCTGGTTATGGCCTTGCATCGTCCACTTATGTGGCCCCACGTCACATCGCTTGGCAGACCGATAGGCCTCACCTAACTTTACAATTTTTGACCGCACATTGACGTAGCCTAGACCTTACTGCATGAACTTCAATAATTATTGATACATAACCAAAAAAATTTGAAAGAAAACTGTGCATATTTCTTAAATAATTGAAGAACATCGGACCAATAAAGTCATTACATTAGCTCGAAGAGGTGCTTATATAACACTTCTACCCCCGAGACTTAGGATGATTTATTCATACGAAGTTTAGAAATAAATAATGTTGTCAGTTACATGGGCAGTTAAGGTAAGTACTTCTTGAGATGTGCCGCATTCCATGCTCACGGAATAGGCTTGTCTTTGAGGTCGGTGAGATGATAGGTTTCTTCCCGAAGAATAATTTTGACTTTGTAGGGGTTTTCCTAGTTAGCGCCGAATACTCCATGTGTTTGAATCCTAGTGTTTGTCATGACTCAGTGTAGGACTAGATCTCCGACCCGGATCGGGCAGGCCTTCACTTTTCTGTTATAGTGTCTAGCTGTCCTTTGATGATATGATGCCAAACGGGCCTTAGAGTTTGTCCGGTTCTCTTCAATCATGTCGAGGTAGAGTCAGTGATTAACCTCATTATTGGCAGGGTCAAAGTGATCTCGACGGAATGATCCAGAGCCAACTTCTATATGGACCATAGCTTCTCACCCGTATGTTAAGGAGAATGGGGTCTTACCAGTAGTGCTTCTCGGGGTAGTATTGTAGGACCATAGTACCCTAGAGAGTTCTTCGGGCCAGTTGCCCTTGCTCTCATCCAACTTGGCTTTTAGAGTATGCTTGATTATCTTATTGACCTCCTCTGTCTGGCCATTTGATTGAGGGTGACATATAGTTGAGAAATCCTTTCTGATGCCCAGGTTGTCACAGAATTTCCGCATTTCCTTATAATCAAACTACTTCCCATTGTCTGAGATGAGCTTGTAGGGGATCCCAAACCTACATACAATAGCCCTGTATATTAATTCCTTAAACTTCTTGGAAGTGATAGTGGCTAAGGACTCAACATCGGCTCACTTAGTGAAATAATCAATTGTTACCACTATATACTTGACCTCACCCTTAGCTTTTGGGAGTTTTCCTATCAAATCAATTCCCCACATGGTAAAGGGCTACGGGCTCACCAGAGAGGTGAGTGGAGCAGCTGAGATGTTGCTAAAGTTAGCATATCTTTGACATTTATCGCAGGCCCTAGCGAACTCGAAGGCATCATATTTGAGAGTAGGCTATTAGTAGCCTTGGCGGGGGATCTTTTGGGCTAGAGAGCTACCCCCGTGTGATTGCCACGGATTCCCTCGTGCACCTCTCGGAGTATGTAAGTGCACTCAGTTTCATCAACACATCTAAGAAGTGGAACATTGAAGCCTCTCATGTAGAGGACCTCATCATAGATAACATAATGTGCATCTTTGTACTTGAATCTCCTAGCTTCATTTTTATTTTCAGGTAATGAGTCTGTTTTGATGTAATCCCATATCGGGGTCATCCAAGTTGGGGTTGGAGCTTCAACTTCAATTTTCATCAGCTCAAGTGGTGAAGGCTTATTCACATCTGATTCCTCGGGGACACTGGGCCTCCTCTGAATTCCAAGGGGGATGACCCTTAACAGAGTGGTCTCGCGCTGAGAGCCGAGTTTGGCCAGCCATCCACATGTGCATATTGGTCCCGTAAGAGTTGTTCAATTATGACTTCCTTGAATAGGCCGATGAACCTCCGGGAGCATTTGGGATATAATTCAGTACATGGACCCCTAGCTTGGAACCCCCCTTTGATTTGGTAGACAACCAGCATGGAGTCACTAAAAATATTAAGATTTTCAACCTTTATTTCCAAGGCTAGCTTGAGGCCGGATATGATGGCCTTATATTCAACATCATTGTTTGTGGCCTGAAAGGTGAAATGAATAACTGTGTTGAGTCTGTGCCCCTCGGGATTGAAGAGTTTTATTCCTGCACCAGCTCCCTCATTATTTATAGCTCCATCTACATATAAGGTCCACTAGGGAGCACTGTTCTCACTGATTTTTGCTTGAATGGTGTTTGAGACCTCAATGAGGGCTTGTGAGCTCTCCTCACCATGAGGCGGAAACTCTAGAATGAAATCAGCTAGTGTCTTCCCTTCTATGGCACTACGGGGCTTGTAAGAGACATCAAACTGGCCTAGCTGGACCGTTCACTTCAATAATCTGCCGGATATTTCTGACTTATGCATCACTTGCCTTAGTGGATAGGCAGTTCTCACTTCAATCTTATGAGTCTGAAAATAAGGTCGAAACTTCCTTGATATTAGGATGAGAGCATAGACCAACTTTTCCATGTTAGTGTACCGAGTCTCTGCATCAAGCATTCTCTTGCTCACATAATATACGGGGAACTGAGTATCCCATTCTTCTCTAACTAGCATTGCACTAATTGAGTATTTTGAGACAGCGAGGTAGAGAATTAAAGTCTTTACTGCCAGAGGCTTAACTAGGAGAGGCAGGCTGCCCAGATGCTCCTTAATCTTTTGGAAGGTCTCTTCACATTCAGGAGTCCACTCGAATTTATTTCCTATCTTCTTGAAGTTTTGAAGAACTCTTGGGGCACTTGTCAGATGACTTAGAGACAAAACAGTTTAAGGCTGCTATCCGATCAGTCAGGCTCTGGACCTCTTTTACGCTTCTAGGTGATCTCATTTCCATTAGAGCTTTGATCTTGGCCGGATTGGATTTGATCCCTCGGTGATTGACAATGAATCCTAGGAATTTTCTGAATTTTACCCCAAAGACACATTTCTAGGGATTGAGTTTCATCTGGTACTTCTTCAAGATGCTGAACATCTCGGCTAACTGGCCAACGTGATCCGCGGCCTCCTTAGACTTAACCAGCATGTCATCCACATACACTTCCATAGTTTTGCCAATTTGCTTCTCGAACAACATGTTGACTAGCCTTTGGTAGGTGGATCCAGTATTGAGTAGGCCGAAAGGCATCCCAACATAACAATAGAGACCCCTATCAATGATGAAAGTTGTATTCTCCTGTCCGTGCTCATACATGGGGATCTGGTTGTACTCTGAGTAAGCGTCCATGAATCTAAGTAGTGCATGAGCATCAGTTGCGTCTACTAGTTGATCAATTCTCGGTAGAGGGAAGCTGTCTTTGGGGTAATGCTTGTTCAGATCAGTGAAGTCTATGCAAGTCCTCAACTACCCATTTGGCTTTTTGATGAGAACCGGATTGGCCATCCATGTGGGATAGAAAGCTTCCTTGATGAGCCGGACATTGAGGAGTCAGTCAACCTCTTCTTTGAGAGCAGTAACTCTCTCCTCACTGACAGGGTGCATTTTCTGCCTTATCCTTTTTTTACTTGGATCAATGTTGAGCCGGTGACACATAACTTTCAGGTCGATTCCTACTATATTAGCATGAGATCAGGCAAACACATCCAGGTTTCTTTTGAAGAAGGAGACCAGAGAGTCTCTCATTTCTGAACCAAGATTAGAGCCGATCTTCATCCACTTAGAAGGATCCTATGCGTCCACCAGAATCGTGATAGTATCTTCAATTGCCCCAGCTCTTTCTACGTGAGCGAGCATACGTGGATCTATGTCCACCTAAAACTCCTGAGTGCCGCTTATTTCCCCCACTTCTTCAACAGAGAGCTCTTTGTTATTTCGATCTTCCAATGTGTACCCCCGGGTCCACTTGGGTTGACTAATCTCTCGGAGGTAACTGTGATTTCTTGAGTAATCCCATTAGGGAGATCTATAACTGTTGAGGTCTCCTTTCGAACCCATTTGCCTTTGTTGATTAATCTTGTCAACTACTTTGGGGTCTCTTCATCATCACTGGCCTCCTCAACAATTCCTTCTATGAAATTTTGGATTGGCTGAGACGATTCCATCATGAGTACCCCAGACACCAGTTCTTCCTGAATTCCCATGCTTTTAAAATAATCTTATGGGAGCTCTTCGATAGTAATGATGTTGCACATAGAATCCTCTGATTTTGTCTTACATGTGGCACTATCTTGCTTTGGCTTGTAATCTTCTACATTTATGGCTTCCACACCCCAGTTCTCTCTTTAAGTCGATCTGAAAACCTTATTGTAGCATTTTCGGGACTCATGTTGGCAGCCCTTCACACATCCTACCCCCTTGAGAGTGGGGAACTTCGTCGAGAGGTGGTAGATGGAGGTTACCACTCTCATTTCCTTAAGTATGGGTCTGCCAACTATAGCATTGTAAGTAGAGTGCTGGTCTACTACCATGAAGTCAGTAACTTGGGTGGTCATACAGGGCTCCCCCAAGAGTGATGGGAAGTTTGATGAGGCCTTTGATGCTAAGTGAAGCTCTGGTGAACCCATACAGTTGGCCGACTGTGGGAGTGAAATCCTTGTCGATGAGGCCCATCTTCTAGTAGACGTCATAAATGAGGACATCGACATCGCTCCCATTATCACCAAGTACACTTTGCACATTTGAAGAGCCGATCTTGACTTTAACCACCAGGGCATCACTATGAGGGTGATCGACCCACTTGACATCCTCTTCAATGAACATGATGTCTGTCTCTCTCCCTTAAACAGCCCGAGAGGTCTCTGAGAAATATGATGGATGTTAGTGAGAGGACGTTCATTAGCTTCTCGAGTGTAACGCTCCATTACTCTTTTCCTGTCTCCACCGATATGAGGACCCCCTAAAAATTTAAGAAATATATATTCATTTATCATCGAAAAGTGAAACAACAATGCTAATAGCCTTTATCCAATATGAATAGTAAAGACCCAACATAAAAAAATGTTTTTCTTTTGTAGTGTGATTAATAGATTTCTAAAACTTTTTCATTTTTAAGACGACATCTGGATGATCTCTTTTCAATTCCATAAGTAACTAATATAAAAAATTTGTTTGTTGAGCGAAACAAGAAAATTAAATTCACATGCGTCACGCAAAATAAAAAACAAATTCAGCTTAACACATTATTTGAATATTCTATTCAGATAGCTACATCCTTAACCCTTTCTATATTTTTCATATAATCAGAATTGTTTTTAACTTTCATTTCTCCATTCACTAATTTGTTTTTCCATAAACCGTGAATTGTCATTACTTTTAGATAATGTTTGTCGTCGATATATTCGTAATGGTAGCTAAAATGCAACTCTCAAACTGCATATATTAGAATGCGAACTAAGTAGAAAAACAAATCACTTATTTTATTTTAACAAATCACCAACTATTATAAATGATTAACTTCAACATGACATATTTGTCACCATCTCCATCCATATCACCACAGCCACACTACCACCACCACTGTCATTGTCAAAGTGTCATCACCACCACTTCATATTATTATCACCATCAAAACATAATCATCCTCACCCCCCTAATACGTACCAACCGAATGTAACAATATTCACCACATCATCACGATTATCACCACAGCCACCACCACTATCACCATTAAACACCAGTAAAATTGTCATATTCAAATCAAAATTACCAAATTTAAAGGAAAATAAAAAAAAAACAGCACCACAACGTCACCGCCACCAATACCTACCGAATCGCTGAATTAAGTCCAAATCACACAAAAAAAAACTTAAATTACTGAATTTACACACAAATCACCATTTTTAAATATAAATCACCAAAATTTTTAAAACCAAATATTCAATAAATTATAGATCGAAATTGTGGTTTTATTGAAAAGGGTGTAATTACTAGACATGACAAAAGAATAATGTCTAAGAACACCAAGATTTATTTCCAGATCGTTGATGTATCTTTTTGATTTAAAAGATTATACATATATATTTGTATATATATATACATAGTGATGGTTTCTTGGGCTGAGTTGTCTAGAAGTGGTGACCGGAGACGGGGAAATGGGAGATATGGACATAGACGAAGGAAGAGAAGAGAATAATGATGATGGATGTAGATGGTGGCAGCGATGGGATGGTGATGACAACGGCAATATAATGATGGAGTACAGATGAAGGTGGATGAAGATGACGGTGGATGAAAGATAGAGAGAAAAAAGGGAAAAAATTCAAATCGTATATGTACGATTAAGATTAATTTTAGATGTAAAACATTATGGGCTGAGAATGGATCTCAGTTCATATTTTAATTTGTATTCTCATTTGAGCACTCACACACATATATATAGACTCATTCCCAAATGAGAACCTATTTTAAAATGAGAACTGAGACCCAATCTTAGCCTTCCATTTCATATTAATATTTTTAGTCACAACCTTTCGTTCCCTTCTTTCACAGTGACTACACCCACACTTCACCCACATGCATATGCCACGTCCACATCTCTCTCTCTCTCTCTCTCTCTCTCTCTCTCTCTCTCTCTCTCTCTTATCTCATCTCATCTCCTCTATCTTAATATCCATTTTATCTACTTCACCACAGTTACAGTATTTGTTAGTCGAATCAGCAGTGTTTAGTGGTGTTGCCAACATCCTTCTTATTTCATTCATTTACTCCACATCTGAAATCTCCGGCTATATATTATCGGATATGATGAAATCTCTAGTATATACGATTTAGTGGAAATATTGACTTTACATCAATGAAAATATGATTGTGGTTTTCTCGAAAAGTGGGTATAAGTATAGTTCAAATTTGATTTTTTTTTGTGATTTTCATTTTAAAATTTGGTGGTTTGTATAGAAATTTGGTGATTTTTGATAAAATTTCTTTGTCATGTTTTGGTGGTGGTGAAGGTGATATTTTTATGGTTGAATTTTTGGTGATTTTGTTTTGTATTTAGTTATATAGGTAATGATGATGGTTTAGTGTTGGGGGTGTGGTTGCGACGATAAAGTGTTGATTTTAGTCGAAATTTAGTGTTTAAATATAGATGGTGATGGGGCGTTGGTTTAATTATTTGTTGACGATGGTGACACACTGACACTCTTGGTGGTGTGGTGCAAAAATTTTATAAAGTATATAAATATGTATGTATTAAATATTTAGTGATTTGTATTCAAATTTGGTGATTGTGTTTCAAGTTCCCAGTTCTCATTATAAGAGAGTTCTCATTGGCNATTTTAGCACATTGCTCATAAATGAGTTAACTGCTAAATTAGGAAATAAGGCATCTAGGAAGAACAACATCTATTTTGCTAGATTTTTTATGTTGTTCATTAATGATGTTAATATATATATATATATATAAGTTATATGGAGACCAAATTTTTATTGAAGACGTCGAAGACCTTGTATGTACTGCTTGCAGAACATATTTTACAGAATAATATATTTTGCAATGTTCTGCAAATAGTACATATATGGTCTCCGACGTCTCCAACAAAATAACGGTCTTCATATAATTTAACCATATATATATATATACACACACTAGATTTTAACCCATGCGATACACAGATATTTTGTTTTATTAATTAAATTATTTATTTTAAAATTACTAATATTTTAAATTTTTTAAAAAGTCTTAATATATTATAATTATATTAGTTTTTTAACTTACTTAAATTATATATTTTTACATCAATTAAATTAAATATAAATATGAAAATTATAAAATATTAAAAATAAATATGAAAATTGCACAAAATATAAATTTATATTATTAATATATAAATATGTAAAATTTTGTGATTCGAAATATTATGAACATGATTTTTTTAATATATCAAACATTTGTTTAATATATTTAAGATTATACATATTAGATTTAAATATACTTTTGATAAGATCTCTATTATGTTTATTTTATATAAAATTTAATAGATATTATGGTATATGAGATATAATATATACACCCTCTATACCATTTTATTCTTAACATTTTTCATATTGTGTGTGTTAGTTTTTGAAAAATGTTAAGAATCAAATGAGAAAGAGGTGGTATGTTTCTATTAATAATATGATAATATAATTATTCATTTGAATAAGTTTTTTTATGTTGTTAGATTTTCAGCAGTATAGTATTAATTGTAATTTATAAATAATTATATTATATATGTAATTTAAACCTTACATCAATAAATACAAGATGTTACTATATTATTAATGAGATTTAAACTTTAAGTTAATATTTAAAAATAAAATGATACATAACAATTACCGTCATAATAATTTTTACATCTTACTTTTTCATATTAATATACGACATGTTCTTTATTGAAACAAATACATGACTTCATATTAATATTTAATGTGTGTTATAACAATTCACCATGTATAATAACATTCTTTTAGAAATATAAATGACTTTTAATTATAAAAATAGTTAACAGTAATTCTCAGTTATTAAAAATTAATTTAATATAATTTTTTCATATATAAATTGATTAAATTAAAAAAATTATTAATATTTATTAATTTATATTATTTTAATTTTAATTTGATTTATTTTATTTATCAAATAACTTGATTCAAAGTAGTTGATAAAGTATTTTTGATATATTAAAATATACTCCATTCGTCCCATAAATTTTGTGTTTATTTGACTTTTCAAAGTCTAATTAATCAATGTTGACTAACAAATAAAATATATTAAATAATAATATATATTCTCAAAATAAATATCATAACAAACTTTGATTATCCTATTTTATGAATCAATTTGCATATTTAAAAATTAATNCGGATCAAGCCGGGTTTTTCAATATCCTGATCCAGGCTCGATTTCTTTACACGGACCCGAACCTGAAAAATACACAAAAATTGAGACCCGAACCCGATCCAATGGATTCGGATCAGATCGTGTAAAATTCNATTTGCATATTTAAAAATTAATAATTTTTTTTAATTATTAGTCAAAGTTGGATTAATTTAACTTTGAAAAGTCAAACTGAGACAAGGGAGTATAATATAGTAACAAAATAGAATGTGTATTTAATATCTCAGGCTAAGGTTGAACTCTTGATCAGGGAACTAAAATATTTTTTTANTAATTTTTTTTAATTATTAGTCAAAGTTGGATTAATTTAACTTTGAAAAGTCAAACTGAGACAATGGAGTATAATATAGTAACAAAATAGAATGTGTATTTAATATCTCAGGCTAAGGTTGAACTCTTGATCAGGGAACTAAAATATTTTTTTTNTCAGATCGTGTAAAATTTGAAACCCGAAAATTTGGATCGAACCCGGACCCTAAACTATTATTAAAATATTTTAATTTTTCTAATTTCACCCGATACAATTAATTATTAAGGTTCAATTATATAAATAAGATGTTTAATTGAATGCTTATGTTAATAATTTTATAAAAATATTGGAAGTATGTTAAGTAAAATTATAATAGTACAGAACATATGAGCGAACATATTAAAAGTATGTTTAAAAACATATTAAAAAATAAATTACATAACATATATTAAATAATATAATATATAGAACATATTGTAAAATATGTTTGTATTATAAAAAAATATTATTTATTATATGTTTCTATTATTCCCTAGAACAATGTCAATATATTTATAGATGGGGGGTTCAATACAAATATAATAACTTTTTTCAGATTTTTACTTTCCTGACAAGTTTGAGAGGATTTTAAGTATGAACAAAGATAACTGAAAATGAATATTTGAACAAAGACAAGTTCTTTAAAATTACTAATAGATTGATTTTTCCATAAGTGTGTATCTTTGTTCAAATAACCTAGGTTAAAAAAACCTAGCTGCGTTTATAAGGTTAGAAATAAAATCAATTGTTCTTACAAAGGGCCTAGTATGACACCGTATCTCAGTTTCTCATTGAGAATCACTTCACAAGAGGTACTGTTGATAAAACTCTATTTTCTAGAAATGTTAATGGCTCAATTATTCTTGTCCAAATCTATGTGGATGACATTATATTTGGCTCAACTAATGAGGGACTTTGCAAAAAGTTTGCCAAATTAATGCAGAGTAAGTATGAAATGAGTATGATGGAAGAACTTACTTACTTTCTTGGTTTGCAAGTCAAACAAGTTAAAGATAATATTTTTATAAATCAAACAAAGAACATTCATGACTTGTTGAAGAAATTTGACGTAAGTGAATGTTCTTCTGCAAAAACTCTCATGGCCACTGTCACTAAACTTGAATTGAATACTACGGAAGCTAAAGTGGACATTTCAAGTTATAGAGGTATGGTAGGCTCACTTTTATATTTAACTGCTAGTAGGTTAGACATAATGTTATCTACGTGTTTGTGTGCTAGGTTTCAGGCTGATCCTAGAGAATCTCATTTAGTGGCTATTAAGAGGATTTTTAGATATCTCAAGGGTACATCAAATTTAGGTATTTGATATTCTAGAGACTCTGGTTTTAATCTAATAGGCTACTCAGATGCAGATTATGCAAGTTACAAAATAGACAGGAAAAGTACTACAATACATGTCAATTTTTAGGAAACAAACTTGTGTCATGGTTTAGCAAAAAGCAACACTCAGTGTCAACTTCAACTGCAGAAGTTGAGTACATTACTGTAGGAAGTTGTTGTGCACAAATATTATGGATGAAGAATCAATTATTTGACTATGAGTTCAACATGAACAAGATTCCTATTTTCTGTGATAACACAAGTGTAATTGCAATAACAGAAAATCATGTGCAATATTCCTAAACCAAACACATTGACATAAGGTATCATTTCATTAGGGAACATATAATGAATGGTATAGTTGAATTACATTTTGTCCCTAGTGAATAACAACTTACATACATTTTTACCAAACCTCTGGATGAATCTACTTTTAATATATTAGTCTGTGAATTAGATATGCTTAGTTTTTCTCAACCCTAAATGTTTGCTAAGTCACTTGTTTTTCTCAATGTAGCCATTGTTCACATTTATCTTTTGAAACAAAGTGATCAATTTATAATTGTGTTAATTATCAATGAATATTCTGTAGCTATCGATGGATATATTTGTTCAATTGATAGAATATATACCTATCGATGAATATTTATCTATTGACAGATAATTACCCTTGTAATTATTTATCAATTGATAAATTAATTATTCTGAATCAATGGATGTAATTACCCATCGATGGTAATAGAATTTCTACAGTTTCACACATCCATTGATCAAATTATAGATGTTGATTCTTTACTTTATTTGTCAACAGATGAATATATCCATTTTATATATCAATCGATTGTTATTTAGAGTAATTTACTTTAATTCTTTTTATCTTTCAACGGTTATATTCTTAATTAAACTGACTATTCAAGTCTTTTTAATCTCAAAAATATAAATAGTAATTCCAATTCTCAGTTCAATCTTACTTGCTATTATATTCTCTATCTCTAAACTCTGTATCTTTATTTCTCTCTCTCTCTCTCAAGATCTCTTAAGGCAATTTCTCTAATTTTTCTTCAAGTCTCTTTTCTAATCTCTCTCAAGAACAGTAATGGTACCACAAAAGAAGATTATTTCCTCAACCAGGTTCATCTATGAACAGAACAATTTTGCTACATGCCTAATAATGGATGATGCTCTTGTAGACTTTCATCCATTAATGAGGTTTCTGGGAGACTGCAAGGTGTCCAAAGCTCTTAGTGAAGCAACAATTATCGTATGCTCATTTGTTGAAGAGCTATGGAATACCGCAGAAGTCTCACAATATGGGAAGGTAATTTCTTATACTTACAAAGGTAAACCCTACTCCATTACAAGTATTACTCTCTCTGAATGTTTAGAATTACCTGAAAATAATTGTGATAAGTCACCCACTGATACTGATATTAGGGATATGTTAGCGACTATTAATTATGCTAATG
Organism: Oenanthe javanica; assembly: GCA_008931105.1. NCBI lineage: Eukaryota > Viridiplantae > Streptophyta > Magnoliopsida > Apiales > Apiaceae > Oenanthe > Oenanthe javanica. Next base: position 15,547 of record QRFB01000949.1, on the reverse strand, counting down.
CTGAAATTGGATTAAGTGAGGTTGTTAGGAAAAATCTTAGAAAAGAATGGAGTTACTTCTTTGTAGCAATTATTAAAGTATTTTCTGGAAAGATAAGTAACTTTGATGCAATTACCACAAGTATGTAAGAAGTTGCTTATTCTATCCTATTTGATAAGTACTTTGATTTTAGCACATTGCTCATAAATGAGTTAACTGCTAAATTAGGAAATAAGGCATCTAGGAAGAACAACATCTATTTTGCTAGATTTTTTATGTTGTTCATTAATGATGTTATTGGAGATTATGAGATTACAGCAGAGATGGAAACATTAGAGGCTTGGACTCAAAACAAAAGGGTCTTCAAGGATTTGGTGAGAATCAACTTACATAGTAGGTTGTACCTCATCTATCCTCCCTTTGTGAAGGTATATCTCAAAACTCACAAGCTTCCTTTTTCTGATGTGGATATATCACTTTCTTTGCCTTCTGTAACAATAGAGGGAGATGGAAATTCCCTCATCCCTCCTACACAAGTTGCACAACGTTCTAAATCCAAATCTAAACAAACCACCTCAGTAGTTTCCCAAAAGACTACTGTTGTAAAAACTAAGAAAAGAAAAATAACTGAGGGGAGTGTGAAGGTGGTTGATAAGGGTGAGGGAACTGGCCAACATCAAGAAAGCTAGAAGAATAAGGTATGAGAGGGTGAGATTGTCCAGCCAACCACCAGACCAATCTCTCAAAAGATTGAGGTTGTTATAAAGGATTTAAACGCATCCTTAGTTACACCTTCTCAACAACGTGTAGCTATTGAAAAGAGGTCTCAACCAGGACCAATTGATGGGGATAAGGGACACAAAGTAGTTTAACCCTATAAAAGAAGAAATAAGGACAGTAGCAATGCACAGGGATCACAAACATTTGCAAAGCTAAATGAAAATTTGGTGGATCCTTCAGCTTCTTCAATTGATGTGTCTCAGAATTTTCCTGAGGCACAACCCCATTTACTATCTATTCCATCACCACAATCTCCTTCAAAATCTATTTCTTCAGAAACATTGATGATTGATAACTTCAATATTTCAAATTCACCCTCTTTGCAACTGAGGGTGGAGCCAACAATTTTACCTGAATCACCAAATAAGGTTAACACCTTGGTTGATCAAAAAAATATTGAAAAATCTCCTAAGTCAATGGATATCACTCAATCAACGGATAATTTCCAACATCTATTGAATAGTTCACTTCCATCGATGGATAACCTTACATCCATTGACGAGCTCCAATCAACTAATATTTATCAATCGATGGATATTTCTCATCCATCGATTGACACTTTCATTCCAATTAATGAATCATCCATTCAAACAATTCAAGTGGTCAATACACTTTTAGGATTGAGTGAAGTGGGTGAGGTGTGTGAGAGGCAAGCTTTGAATACCTTGGCAAAAGGAGAGAGTGTGACTGAGAGGCCCTCAATTTCTTCTGAGGTGGCAAAAGGAGATAATGTTAGCATAGAAAGTTCCACCTTAGTAGGTGATGCAAAATGAGAGCATTGTGATGGAGAAGTGAGAATCCATGATGAGATCCTGATACAAAAACAGAGAGAAGAAGGTGAGAGAGAAAAGAATAGAGAGAAATCTTATTCATCATCTCATGAAGCATCAACTTCTAAAACTGAGCAGTTTGCAGCTGAACTCACCCATGAGTTGGGGTTGGAGTTAGGGGGAGATGGAGAGTATGGAGTTCCTGCAGGAGTTGCAGATGCCCACAAGGAGGTTGATGATGAGGTTGAAATCAATCTTGATGCTGGAACCTTTCAACACAATGATCCCCATTATCAAGAATTGGCAGCAGCCATAAATCAAGAGGCTGAGAAGATGTTAGGGTTGGTCCAGTCTGAAGAAGCTTTCAGGAATGGAAAGGAGAATTTGGCCAAAATGTCTGATGATATTTCTCACATGAATCCTGAAGATTTTGAATCTGATTCTGATGATGATATGCTGGAGCCTGCAATGGCTAGTGATGAAACTAGTTTGGTTGACATTGAGAGAGCCATAGTTTTACACTACAGAAGGTCTATGGCTGAAACAAATGTGGAGGACCCTGTACATAGAAGAATTCTCAACTTCTACAGAGACAATTTTAAAATCCAAAAGATGCATGTCACAGGTTCCAAGTATGAACTAAAGAAGATTAGGGAAGAGATTGACAGTGCAAGGACACACTTTGACACTACCATTGACTCTAGGCTTAGTCTCACCATGAAGACGAGAATCACGCAAAGGCTTGACACTGAGTCTACAGCCAAGGACAAAGTTGTGGAATTGGAGAAAAGAGTGACTGCCATGGAAGTTAACATGGTGCAAATTTTGAAGAATCAAGTAACTCAAATCAAACTCCTGAGCAGACTCTTGGAAACCCCTCTCATTTCTCAATCCTTGAAGCAAGAGTCTGTTCCTGATAACAAAAAGGGGAGAAGGATGAGGAGTTAAGGAGGAGGGAGATTATAGTTGTGATCAAGAACAAAGACAATGTTATTCAAAAGAGAGATCCAAATAAGGCATTGGCTCAACAGATTGTAAGGCAATTTGATTCTATTGCCAACAAAAATAAGGAAATTGATGCACAAAAGCCAATTGCCTTAGTGCCAGAAATTCTTGAAGCTGTGAAGAAAGGAGACATAAGGATGGAAGAAGGTAGCTCAAAACCTGGTGACAAAAAAGGAAAAGGCATTTTAATTAAAGAAGGAAAGAAGAAGAAATCTGTCATAAATGGAGGTGAGAAACTATTGAGAAAAACAATAGTTTTTGGTATAAAAGAAATGGAGCAATAAGAAAAAGCACAAGAAGAACTAGTCATTCAACTGCAAAGAGAATTTGATGAGGAGGATAGACTAATTAGAGAAGCCAAGAGAAAAGAAGGTGAGAAGAGGCCAATGATGAAACAAAGAGCAAAGAAGCCTGCAGACAAACCTAAAACCTCTGGAGTAAAAAGGGAACTTGTAGTTGATGAAGAAGTGGCTAATGAGAAGAATCCAAAGGAGACAAATTTTCAGAATCAAGCATCTGGCAGTGGTCAATCCAAGGAAATAGAGGTGTTCAAATCCAAACCTGAAAATTTTGTTTCAATCAAAATTGAGGGAATGACTACAATAAAATGACAAAGAAGAAGGATGTAAATCTACTTCACATTGACTATGAAGATGGGTCACATTCAATTTTCACATTTGATAGAGTCATGGAACAAGGTTATAACACCTTAAGGAAGATTTATACCATGCTCAACATGAAGTATTATTTAACTGAAGAGCTAGGTAAAGCCATCCTGGAAAAGATGAAGAAGATAAGGGAGGCACATCTTCAAGAAGAAAGGAAGATAAGCCATCCTGAAGGAAGAAAGGTATTTCATGAACCATTCTACATTATGATATACAAGGACATGGAAGGAAGAGAAAAATGTATTGATATCTATCAAGAGTTGGACAAACTGCCCAATCTGGAATTGAATTATCTTGCAAGCCAAATAGACTACAGGGTTGAGGATGAGAAGATTTTAAAGGGATCCATATACAGAAAGATGAAGGAAAATGAAGATAAGATGAATGAGTCAAGGGGAAGAAGAAGAAGGTAGAAGATTCAGACTCAACATCAAAGTTATCAGAATTCATCTGTTACTGGTATTTGATCACCCTGTCTCAAAATTACTTTTGTCAATATTGTAATTCATGCCAGAATGAAAATGTTTAGGAGTTTTGTTATCATCAATAGAAAATTTATGCATATTTCACATATTCATAGATAGGAGGAGATTGTTAGGAATTATGAGATTTGATGATAACAAATTACTTAGAATTACAATAGGGATCTAAATGTCATTGTAACTGGTCAATAAATATATGACTTATAAATATTCATTGACTAGGAAACTAGTTATCAGTTGAAACTGGTTACTCAACTGATAAATTGGATTGTAACATTTGATTTATGTTTCATTATCAATTGATTGTAATGCCTCGATGGATGCTGTGAAGTAGTCGACTGATGTTTATTGACTTCAATTTATAGCTTCTCAATGGATGGGAAGAATGGATAATCAACTGTAAATATTCTAAGTCAGAATTCTCACAAATGAAGTGATCAACAAATATTGAATTCGATAGATAAAGACATTGCTCGATGGATAAAGGCAATCAACGGATAAAGGACCATCAATGGATAAGGAATCGATGGATAACCTAATTATTAATCGATACATCAATTGATAGATGGATAACCTATTCATCGATGGATGAGCAAAAGAGGATCAACTGATAAGCTTAACAGCAATTATCAGTCGATCAAAATTTCCCAAATTAGTTAAAGACAAATGAAATAGGATCTTTGCAGAAACTAAATCAATGGAAGACAGACCTGTCAGGATTGTAAAGACTTTCAAGGCAACACAGTCTTAAAGGAATGAATCAAGACAATGATATTTCCAGAATTAGACAAAGTCTAATGAAGACTCTGAAAGTAACTAATTTTTATTTTCATGTAAACATTGTAAAATGTATTCTATGCTGTTATCAGTCGATAGAAAATAGAAGTAGAAGTGAACTGCTATATATTGATTAGTAGCTCATTGTAGCAAGGTGTAGAAGAAAATTCAAGAACTCAAGAAAAGTACAATAGAAAGCTAGAAAATATTTGTAGTGTTTTTCTTAGTTCAAATTACATTTTGTAAGCAGCTTGGTAACTTTAGGAAGGTTAATTGAAAGTAAAAATACACTAGTGAAAAAACCAATCCACTAGTAATTTTTAAATTGCTTTGTTTTATTTTCAATATATTAGTCTTCAATCCATAGTTTAAATAGTTCTTTTCACCATATATTTTCAAACACAAAATCCATCAAAGTACAAACTTGAATCCGCAAGAATTCCGTAAAATTCTTAAGTTTGTATTCAACCCCCCCCCCCTGCATCTTGTACTCAAGGGAAAATAACACCCCATATATATAGGCAATATATATATATATATATATATATATATATATATATATATATATATATATCATAATTTTATAGAGTACCTTCTTATGTAGAGTTTCGGAGAGAATATTTTGATTATAATGTAAAATCTCATAAATAATTTTAAAACTAAATATACTTATATATTTCATAACATTGAAAATTTTGATTTTAATATAAAGCACTGATCTTATATAATCTTTACAAAAAATTTAAAACTTAAAAACTAAGCGAAAAATATGATATTGAATTTGATTCTACTGTAGAATCGTTTTGGACGATTTGATTCTACTGTAGAATCATTCAAGATTATTTTTTTCACTATTATGAGTGATTGTCAATAATTTTTCGAAAAATATTTGAGTAACTTTGTTTTGATTTATTTATATATGTATTTGATGAATAAATTAAAAAATATATGTATCTTGTGTGCATATATGATAGCTCTAATATAAAAAGTTCTTCTTAAAATACTACTATATGTGTGTGTGCGCGCGCGCACATGTAATGAGAAACTTTCTTATTTGAATAATTGAAAAACCAAACAATAAATATAATTACTGAACACGTGAAAAAATTATTGAATATAGAAAAAATTATAGAACACAAGAACATTTGTAAAAAAATAAATAATTATATAACAAACGAAAATATATAACACACAAAATTATACAAACTTATTCAATACTAGTATCCTGTAATTTATGTTCTATATAGAATATGTGTTAATATATTAATTTATTTAATATATTATAATTCTTTTTCAATATTTTAATATATTAAATTTTATAAAACTATTATTTTGTTATTAACCACATTATTAATTACTTGTATGATTGTGTTAATATACATTGCATATCTATAATAAAATATATTTTAGTTATATATTTTTTGTTTTATTTTATTATATAAAATAATATTTGTATAATATTATTTATCATGTTTTAATATATTATATATTTTAAATCATAATAATTGTTTACTTATAATTTACTTTAAAATATATACATATTTATAAAAATATTATAAAATTAACACTTGAATAAAATTTATAATGATCGACAGTCCTATCTCCTGTGTATTTTAATTTCATATTGGATATGTATATATGCGTTTTAGTCTTATTTAATTACCGTTTTTATGAGTTTGTGTATATATGTGTTTTAGTTTTACCTAATTACTTTGTTTTATAAATAAGTGTTTTAGTCTAATTATATATAGTTATATAATACTTGTGAATTATTGTTGAGTTAATATGTGATAATTTATACTAATTGAGTTGTGATTCCAATAAAACACAAATATTTTCTAGATTTTTTTAAAATATAGAATTTTGTTTAATATCGATTCTGGAGTTGTTCACAGTTATATATAAAAAATCTTCAGATTTCATATAGTTTGTTTTCGTATTTATAACTGGCCTTCAAATCTAAAGAAAACTTTCATGCTTATATAGTTGATCTTTCGGTCTATAGTTGAATTTCGGGTTTGAAGAAAATATTGAGCTACAAATATTTGGTTACAATATATAAATTTGATCGGTCACAATGAATATAAACTAAATATATATAATGGCATGCAACAAAAATAAATATAATATAATAGCACATGTCTATATTTATAGAAAACGATATCTTGACTCATTGTTATAAATACTTGTGAATTTGCATGTGTTTAATTTATGATAGTTAATCTTTATCAAATTGAAACTCATATAAAACACAAATATTTTATATTTTTTTAGGTGATTCTATCCATTAGACTTTTGATTAGTAACGAGTTTGATGTTAGAAACATGTTTAAATTTTTAAACCACGCGTTGATCGGGTGGTATTACAGACTCCCTGCTCATCTGTATTAACATATATATAAATAAGGGAATGATCCTAATAAATATATGCTACATTATAAATTATTATTGAAATTAGGTATTATAGATTTTCTTTTTATGAATATTGGAGGGCCAATTTTTTTTACCGCATTTAAAATTAGAGTATAAGGGTATCATAAATAAATTATCCTATAAATTAACAAGCATTGAGATTATAAACAGGTACGATGAAATTTTGTATTTAGAACCGAATGAGATTCTGTACTAGCTAGCTATTAAGAGTAACTGATCCATATATAGCCAAAGTGTTGTGCCATAAAGGAAAGATAACTAGCCAGCCAGCCACGAGTGCACTAGTAATATTTTTACAAACGCAAATAAAGGGCAGTTTGTGATTTCTACATTATACTAATTGAAGTGACTCATGAATTAAACCTACGATTACAACAAGAAACTATCCATAGCCACATCGTCGCCACCATCATCAAAATCAACAACTCCAGCTACCATCATATCCAACTGGTCATCAAAAGTTGTGGTGTGATCCGGGGTGGTGCTCGTGGTACACGAATACACCCCGGAAGAAATCACATCCCCGTGATCAGAACCTGCTGGTGACAATAGCTCTGTCCGCATTGATGAAGATCCAAATGTGGTGAGAATACGGTCATCAGATACGAATTTATAATCCGCCAAGGAGGACGAGGATTGATTAGTAGTGTCATTAATCATAGCCCTGTTTTGGTTCTTGATAAAATTACATGTTGAAGTGGAATGGTCTTTATAGTTATCGTTCAAGGGCGAAAAGGTAGGAGTATTTTGCTGAAAATTGAGGAGGATAGATTTCGAAGAAGAATCCCTCTGATCAATAGAATCCAAAAAGAATTGGTCATGATCAGAATAATTAATTTTGCAGGTGTGACGCCCATAATAAGTGGTACGATACATTGGCAGNATCCGCCAAGGAGGACGAGGATTGATTAGTAGTGTCATTAATCATAGCCCTGTTTTGGTTCTTGATAAAATTACATGTTGAAGTGGAATGGTCTTTATAGTTATCGTTCAAGGGCGAAAAGGTAGGAGTATTTTGCTGAAAATTGAGGAGGATAGATTTCGAAGAAGAATCCCTCTGATCAATAGAATCCAAAAAGAATTGGTTATGATCAGAATAATTAATTTTGCAGGTGTGACGCCCATAATAAGTGGTACGATACATTGGCAATGGATCTTCTTCTGTTTTCTGCACCTGTTTTGTTGCTAGGCATCCTTGTTCAAACTTGTGTGTGCATCTGTAATAATGCCTGCACCACACCATTCATAAATCATCAGTTATCAATTGAGTACCATGCAAATATTTACAATTTCTATTCAAATCGCAATAAAATACCTCGGGTACTTGGCATTGAGGATGGACTTTTGCCCGTATTTTCTCCATGCATGACCGTCCTCCACCGGAGTTGAGCTCACTTTTGTCTCCGCCTCTGATGTTCTTCTGCACAGGGTAATAATATTTATTAGTCCTAGCTCAATGCTATTAGCCATCAACTAACTAATGCATACATATCATATCCAATGGTCATACTATTTACCCTACAAGCTTTACAAATCATCCATCCACTAATACAAACCACATATAATTATAGAATTAACTAATCTGTATTAAAACAAACATATATAATTACAAACAAATTTAATGTATAATTTTTTTGACAACATTTTAAAAGCACAAATTATCAAAAATACATGTACAAATAATATATCAATTTAACAAGATTTTCATGTGAGACGACAATAATTATTAATCCTGACTTTTTATATACAGATAAAAAGATCAGGATTAATAATTTAATCGATTTTTTTAAAGTGACTGACTTGTAAGTTGTAACCTTAAAAATAAATGAGTATTTGTTCCGATAAATCTTGAAAAAATTTCCAAAAAAACGTGAAATCAGATGAGCATATAGATAAATGAGAAATGAACCTTCTTTTGAAGCATCCTCTACGATCCTTGATGATCTTGGGACTCTGACAAGAATCTAGTTCCTCCGTCTTAAGAGCACCGGAGTTGACCGGAACTTGCGAAATTTCATCGGAGACTGAACCAGAAAGTTGTAATATCAAAAGAGTCTTCTCAAATGAATCCAAGATTTTAGTAACAAGATCTCCTGCACCNTATAATTATAGAATTAACTAATCTGTATTAAAACAAACATATATAATTACAAACAAATTTAATGCATAATTTCTTTTTACAACATTTTAAAAGCACAAATTATCAAAAATTCATAAACAAATAATATATCAATTTAACAAGATTTTCATGTGAGACGACAATAATTATTAATCCTGATTTTTTATATACGGATAAAAGATCAGGATTAATAATTTAATCGAATTTTTTTTTAAAATAAGTGACTTGTAAGTTGTAACCTTAAAAATAAATGAGTATTTGTTCCGATAAATTTCGAAAAAATTTCGAAAAATACATGAAATCAGATGAGCATATAGATAAATGAGAAATGAACCTTCTTTTGAAGCATCCTCTGCGATCCTTGATGATCTTGGGACTCTGACAAGAATCTAGTTCCTCCGTCTTAAGAGCACCGGAGTTGACCGGAACTTGCGAAATTTCATCGGATACTGAACCAGAAAGTTGTAATATCAAAAGAGTCTTCTCAAATGAATCCAAGATTTTAGTAACAAGATCTCCTGCACCCAAGTTATGGTCAACGCGTTGACTGCTAAGCATGATCCGAAGTTGGTCAGCAAATTCACGGCCATTACTCAATATTTCCGTAGCTTTCTTCTTATCTCCGGCCACATTATCCGGCAAAAAGCATGCCTTCTCCATGTAAATAATCTTCTATAAATAAAACAATTATTATGTATAGTCTATAGAGTACTTGGTACTATTATGTATGAAGATTAATTGAGCTTTTCAAATCTAGTAGTCTAGTTGTGTAGTAGACCAGTAATAAAAAGCAGGTTGGCTCCTTTTATTTTATACAACTGCATTATTGATGCAAAGAAGCTTAACAAGAAAATTCCTCAAACCTCATCTGCATGTACAAGAAACCCCACGCGCCTAATTTATTGTACTGTTAATAAGTGATAGCCTCGCTCCCAGCTAAATTTATTCTTTTATCAAAATTATCGATTTACAGAGACTACACGTGAGTTTCTCATCAACAAATTATTCATTTGACGGGATTATTTATATAGTGAATATTCATTATTTATTAAAACTATATTATATTTTCATTATCAAAATTAGCAGGGCCGGTCCTAAGGGCTATGAGGCACGATCGCATGGGCCCAAAAATTTTAGGAGCACATTTTCTTTTAAAAAAATATATATATATATATATATATATATATATGAAAGCAATAAAACAGAAAATAGAAATTAATATTTAAATCACATATTCAATCTAATATAATAGCAAGCAGGGCAGTCAAACATAAATCAAATACACTCTCACACACATAATTCCTCCATTTTTAATTTGATTTTTCTCGTTAATTAACGAACTTTCTTTCAAATCTAACTTCACCGCATATTTCTACATCTCCCAACAATCCGTTTGCATACATATGTGTTATATTCCGGCGACTGCCATTTTTTCAGCTACCTCCATTATTTCTTACGAATTCAGAGTATATAATTTAGTGATTTATGTAATACAAATTAGTGATTTATGTAATATAATTTAGTAATTGAAGTTCAGATCTGATAAGTGACGAATTTATTTTAATTATAAATTATAGTCACCGGAATATAGCACATATGTATAGAAACTAATCACTGGGAGATAGAGAAAAATGTGGTGAAATTAGATTTAAAAAAAACTTTTTCAATTGACGGGAAGAAACAAATTAAAAATAGAGGGGAATAGGCGGGGTTATGTGTGTGATGATGTATTTAATTTGTGTGTGAATTTAACTATTTTCTATTTGAGTAAGACTATATATATATATATATATTATTTAGTTAAAAAAATTATAAAGCTAATAATTTTCATAACATATAAATTAATAATTTTAAATATATATATTAATGTAGGGCCTATAAAACTAAAAATAAGTACTAATTACATATTTATATATATATATAATATATACATGTATTCTAAAAAACTAGATTATTCATTAGTAAAAAATAGAGTTAAATTGATATTCAATGTGATATATATATATATATATATATATAATATCAAAACAGTATTAATATACTATTTAGGTTTAGTGAAAAAATTGTGTGAGGATTGAAAAACCCTAAACGGGTAAACTTTATCTTTGAACTTATATTTTATGGCTCAATAGTCAATACTCATATAGGCGCGCGCGCACACACACATATATGTGTGTGTCTTTATTTTGATGTAAAATTCACTCGTTTTGAAACTTTCAGTGATAATTTCGACCCAAACTATAAATTTCAGATGTTATTATTTCTTTATAAGTTAATTGTTTGAATTTTGATTTATATGATGTCACTTAAAAACAATTATTTCAATATGAAAAGAGTAAATAAAATGAATGTCCTTTTTCTATTATTATCATATTTTCATATCTAATTATGTAATAACTAATTTATAGAAATAAAAACTCTCAGTATTTTTATCATAAAAACGACTATATTAAACATTGTGTGCAAAAAAATAAATTAAATTTACTTTTAATTTATTTTCCGGTACACAAAAATTAAGATAATCAAAGAATTTTTTTTAAAAAAATAAGTTAGTTTTGTATTCATACTTTTTTTCTTTATAAACAATTTTGTATCATAAATGATGAGCAAATTTATAGGTAGGAAATTGGGAGGGAGTAGCTTATACGCGTTGGATTGCGATTGGTAGTGTTTATGGCTGACATAACTTAACAAAATGATGTTGTCATATAACCCATGTCATGAGTTTCATGTCATGTAATTGCCACTTGTATTACTTTAACAAAAGTACGTACATTATCTACATTATCTTCTGTATTTATACTTTAATTACCATAAGAATATAAGAGTGGTTGGCTAGACTTGCGGAGCACCATGTTAATTGACTGTCTCCCTCAAAATAAAAGTAAAAACAAGGTCATGTCGTGAGTCATGACATTGTTTTTAATTTACCTTTTGAGATTTGGACTCAAGTGGGTACAAAGGACAAGCTTTGAGTTGTTAGAGTATTTACTTGCACCAACTCCAGTATACCAAGTACATGTTGCTATTAAAATAATAATTGTATTCCAATACTAGTTTTATAATTAATTTCAAATTTAGCTAATATTTTTATTTTGAGAATTTATTAGAACAGATACTCACTTTGTAAGATTATAAGCCTAATTATTCAAAAAATATATATTTTTGGTATTTGATAATTTACAATGCAATGATTATTTAACTTTTACCTTTCATTTGTAATTATTGATGATGTGACAAGAAAGGATGAATTTATATTTGATTTTAAATATAGAATTAAGGATGTATTTATACATGGATGCATCCAAATATGAAACTTCTTTGGATTTTTTTTTTTTTTTTTTGCATTTGATGATACTCTCTCAATCTCACAATATGTGTCTTCTTTGATTTTTTGTGCGATCAAATTGACCCAACTTTGATCATAAATTAAAAATTATTCTTTTATATTTTTCAAAAACTGAAAAATACATTTTAAAGTTCATTAAATATATTTTTTAATAATATTATTTTTACTTTTTTTAATATATATTATATATAATTTTCAGTCAAAAATCGATCAATTTGACTAATAAAAATATAAAAAAAACAATTATTTTAGGATAGAAAGAATATAATATAACATTAGAATCAATTATAGCGTTGTATTGAAGTTTCTTACCGATATACATTAGATTTTGTGTTTTTATTTTGACATCTGCCGTGCCGTGGAGTGCGTGCTGTATTAGATTAGACTAGAGTACTAGACCATTAAACATCTAGCGGATGTCGACAGGCGTCAAACGAATAATTCAGATATGGATCTGTCTACATCTGTATTCGAATTCGAATTCGAATTCGAAAATCTGTATCTATATCCGTATCCGAAAATTTTTAAAGATTAATATCCGAATCCGGATCCGATAGATACTATCCGGATACGGATAATATCCTGATCCGAACCCGAATCCGGTTTTTAATAAGTTTTTAAAATTTATTTTAAAAATTCAAAAAAAAATGCAAATTAAATATTAAAAATTTAATTTTTTTTAAACTGAGTTAAGAGTTAAAGGGATTTAAGTCTATTTTATTTTTTTAATTAATTTTTATATATTTTTTCAATCTAATTTATATATATTTATAATATTAAACTCAAATGATATTTTTATATATGTCTATAATAGTTTTACAATTATATAAAATTTATATAAATATATTATTTAATGAATAAATATACACACACTACAAAACTAATAGAATAAATTTTAGATTATATATATATTATTTAAATATCACATATATTTAATTTCGAATTCGGATTTTTTCGGATACGAATATGCCTATATCTGTATTTGTATCCAAAATTGTCGGATTCAGAAACATATAATATCCGATTTGTCTCTGATACGAATAATATCCGCTTTATCTCAAATACGAATGAAGATATTTTGGACGAATATCGAATTATTCATATTTTTTTTTAGAAAAACACGGTTGATGAAGAGAATCATTTGCGTTTTTATTTTGTCATCTGCCGTGGAGTGCGAGTTGTATTAGATTAGATTAGACTAGAGTACTAGACCATTAAACATCTAGCAGATGAAGAGAATCATTTGCGAAAATGTTGTTGGAAATAAAAATTTGTAATTGGTTTTTGAAAAGAGTTAATCACACAAAGAATTAACCAATTTTTTAGTAAAAAAATTATTTAAAATTATTTCTGGTGAATTAACACAACCAACTTTTATAATTTGTAAAAATAAAAAACTGACCATTATTAAGTTAAAATTTTATATTTGTCATTTAACTTTCATATTATTAACAAAAAAGATTTTCAAATTTATTTTTGACGGATTAATAAAACTAAATTTTATAAATTATTAAATATAAAAAAATTAACCATGATTATACTAAAATATAATATCTATACATATATATTCCCTGTGTATCAATTTATCTGTCATATTTAATTTTTTTCAATCAAATTAACCAAATTTTTACTAAAAATTACACCTATTATATAATTAAAAAAAATTATAAAAATTAAAAAGTACATATAATATATTTTAAAATATAATTTTTAGTTTTTTAAAATTATAAAAAAATAATTTATAAATCGCAGTTAAAATTTGGTCAATTTGACTATTAAAAGTTTAACAATATAGTTAATTTGGACGGAGGGAGTATTATACATGTTAGTTAAAATAAGTGTTGCAGAAGGGGGGTTGAATGCAACTCGATTAATTATTAAAGTTTCTTGCTAACAACAACAAGAATAATAATTAAAAGAGTTAAAACTTGCTGTCTGAATCTTAAGTCATGTTGTGTATGAACACTTAGTGAATTTCTACTACATGACTCATTTTTATTCTTTTATAGAAGACAGTAACTTTCAAAAGTACGATCACTTAACTAATACTTTTAATTGTACTGTCTGCAAGTGACTACTAACTATACTGTCAATGATTACATGACAATATGTTTTACTTAACTAACTAAACTTAAACTAAGTACATTAGTTGATTACACCACAACTAATTGTAGATGCAAACTCAACTAACATAACTTGAAGTGTTTGTATAGGAAATGTATACAGAAAAGTTACAAGTACAAATACAACAAATTAATTACCTCAACTAGGTTCCTCTAGACTGAACTGATCTTCATTTTGAGCTTGAGCTTCCTTTTGGTATCTTCTTTTCATATGAAAATTCCAAGGATCTTAGTGCCCTCTTCTCTTCTGTTGTCTTGGCATGATTAGACACACAGTCAAGAACCAACTTCACCATTGTATGAGAAAGATTCTTCAGGTCTTGAAAGGAGTAACAAGTTTCCACGGGTCCTTTGGAGATGCATAGAAATTGGACTTCAAATTCATCAGAAAGAAACCTTTTCTTTGAATATGTGAACACTTGTTTTACCCTCAATTTATCTACTTCATCATCTTCATTTGATCTAGTATCAATTATTCTTCCAGCTTCTACATTCAAATTTCTTTCAACTTCTAGAAGAGATCCCGTGGTTAATCTGAAAATTCCTCTTAGTCCATGCAGTGTTGAATACTCCAAAATCTTCAACTTTGACTTCAATGCTGTCAATGATGATTCTGAGTGGATTTGTAAAAAAGGAGATACATAGTCAGCTTTTCTGGAGAATTGATCATTAAACTTGGCACACTTTAGATCAATCTCAGCTTCTTTGATTTTTCTGTTTATTCTTTCTATCTCCTTCTTTGTGGCTTCAACATCATCTGCAATCTTGTTTCTCTCCTCCTCCTCCTCCTCCTCTACCTTCTTCCTTTTCTCCTTCAAATCACAGATTTCCAGAGCTTTCTTCTTGAGATCAAACACCTCAAAATTTGTAATACTGAGGAGTTGTCTCTTGACGAGTTCTGTGATTTGTGGTTCTTTCTTAGCTAGAATCCTTAATTGGTCAAATGTGGTCTCTTTTCCAAATCCACCACTGTTGTAGAAGATTATCCTGTCAGGATTTTGTTAATGTAGGTGCCCTAGAGGCAATACAATGTTTCTTTTAATAGACCTTTATGTCATTTGA
>QRFB01000948.1:56971-76178 GCA_008931105.1 Oenanthe javanica | reverse complement strand
ATTTTGGTATTTCATTCTTGATTACTTGATTTCAGGTATGCCTCTGATCTATATGATTCTCAAGCTACGAAACGGATGTTCAACCATGAAACTCTTGTTTAGAAGACCATGAAACTGATTCCATTTCAGAACAAGAACTTGCAGATTTGGAAGAGCTTCCAAACAGTGCAGGAATGTATCATTTATTTGATTACTTCCAAGATCAAGGGTTTCTAAGTATGTAAATTCAGCAAAAGAAGAAGGGATTCTTCCCTCTAACTTGTTTCCATACAAATTTAAACTTTGCAAAGTACGAAAATTTGACAAGGTTGATGGAAGGTTCCCCTTAATATTATTCATCCGTAGATCAAACACAGAAAGATTCGTCAAATTTTTTGGGTATACCGGGAGTACACCGCTCAACTTGTTGTTAGACAAATTTAGAATCTCAAGAAAACTAGAATTACAGATCAAGTTGGGCAACGATCCATATAACATATTCGACTGAAGATCAAGATACCTAATATTATTCCAAGGTAGGTTCTCAAGATCACCTGTTAATCTGTTGTGAGAAAGATTCAGAATAGAGGACGATGAGGACCAATCCACTAACCCAATCCAATGAGGAATCTCCCCTTCAATTTGATTGTTTGATAGGTCTACATAATCAAATTCAATCTCTGCATCTCTTGAAAAGTGTGGGAACTCTTGAATGTTGCAGGATGACAAGCCCAAATAATAAAGCGTAGAAGGGAGTGTGGCCATACTTTTCACCAAGAGACTATTATGAGAAAGATCAAGAGAACTGAGGTATTCAAGGCTTGAAAACATTTCAATATCTAAAACACCACTGAAATTGTTTGATGACAAATCTAGGACAGTGAGGTTGACAAGTTGAGAAAATGATTGTGGAATGGGTCCATAGAGTAAATTGTTTCTACAACTAAATCGTTGCAATTGTGATTTGGATGAGTCAAATTCAGGTAACTGGCCTGTGAATCCATTAGAACCTAAATATAAGACTTGCAATGATGGATGGTGAAACAACCAAAAAGGAAACGGACCACTAAAATTGTTTCCAAAAAGGAATAGACTTCTTAAGTTTGTAAGATGTGCTAAAACTTTTAGAATTGGGCCATTAAAATTATTATCTTGAAGGCCCAAGAAAGTAAGCTGACCCAAGTTCGCTATGGATGCTTGTATCGGCCCAGCTGACAAATTACAAAAGGAGACTTCCAAACTGGACAACGACTCCAGAAAACCTATTGAATCAGGTATACCTCCATTTATGTCTATGTTAAATAGACGAAGGACTCGGAGAGTAGCACTACTTCCCCACTTAACTTTGGGTAATCTACCTGTCAGCTTATTTTCACTAGCAGGAGATAGAATTAGTACTTCCAAGTTGGGGAGGTGGAAAACCTCTTGGGGTACTACTCCATATAAACCAGTTTCTGCAAGGTTGAGGACTCTTAGGGAAGTAGACAAATTCATGGGTACAACGGAAGAGATGTTAACTGATTCAAGATTAAGCACTCTGAGTTGACTCATATTCTGCATTACTGATTTAAACACTTCTTCTTCAAGTTTAGCATCATAGTTGAAACTGAGATCAAGTGAGACCAGTTTATACAAATGAGATATTCCTGAGGGGACTCTTCCGGAAAAGTAAGTAGAAGAGAGGTCGAGATGTGTCAAACCTTTTGCAAAGAAACCAAATTCCTGAGGGAACTCATTGGAGAGGGAAAAGTCGTTGTTAGAAAGGTTGAGGAAGTGGAGATGAGAGAGTTGGAAGAGGGTGCTGTTTGCAAGTATGGCTCCTTCCAGCTGGCTGCAACTTAGATCAAGTCCTATTACGTTTCCCGTCTTGTGTTCACAGCTCACTCCCTCCCATGTGCAGGGATTGGAACTCATGCTCCAATTCATTGTCTTTGGGTGTGAAGGAATTTCGTAATAATCAAAGTATGGAGAAAAATAAGAGCAATTATGAGGAGTGCTAATTGCCAAGCTTAGCTTAAACTGGAACAATGCAATTTTTTGCATGGTAGGACTCAAATGCATAGATGAAGAAACTATTTGGTGTTGCANTGAGGAGTGCTGATTGCCAAGCTCAGCTTAAACTGGAACAATGCAATTTTTTGCATGGAAGGACTCAAATGCATAGATGAAGAAACTATTTGGTGTTGCAAGAAGATGAGAAGCACCATGATTGTGTAATACCAGGTGAATTTACACATTTTCATTATATGCTTTAAATGTTTTCTTAGGTGGATAGGTTGTATATGTTATGGTTGAGGGTTCATGTATATATTTATAGCCAAACTTATCTATTTTCATTCAGAGTCTTTAGATGTATAGTTCTATTATGTGGACTACAATAGAAGCACTTTTAGAGCAGTACAAGACATAGACCAAGACTTTGAGAACTGAAAGATGACTCGAATGAGTCTTTGAGAGCTACTTTTAAGCTGGAATGCAATTTCAAGATAAAGATTAACAATAATTCAGTATCTGTTGTACGAAATGGGCTAGAAATAATGCGTTTAAGTCTGGAAAAGTGTTTACTCCTTACCTTCATAATGTCGTATCAAACTTAAACAATCTAGTTGTATAAGTTTTTACACACTCCTCTTTAAATTAAGGGCCTATGTAGTAGGAAAAAACATCTAATAATTTTATAAGATCAATTTGAGAAACCTTACCATAAGGTTATGGAAGGAAAGTTAATGATATTTAAATTAATACAGTACTAATCATTCTCAAATTTTTGATTTAAATAGCTGGTAGCCTATTTTCTGATGCAATTTTCTAGTCAGTTCCGGCACTGATTATACATACGTTAGGTATGAGTTGCTTGTTTCAAAAGAGCCGATACAGAGGGTTCATTCAACTAGCTTTTAACTTATACTAGTCTTCTGTCTAATCTCCACATCATACTTTCAACTTTCATAACTATACACAGTCTATCTACTAATATGTGGACTGCAACAGAAGCACTTTTAGAGCAGTAGAAGACAAAGACCAAGACTTTGAGAATTGAGAGATGTCGCGAAAGAGTCTTTGCGAGCTATTTTGAAGCTGGAAAGCAATTTGTGAGGGCATCTTGTGAGGGCAAGACTAAGCTACGAAACACAAGCGCAACCATTAAAACTCGATAAGCTCCGACACACATCGCAATAAGTACACCTTAGTTTTTAATCCATAACACATACTCCGCTTTAAATTAAGGGCCTATTTAATTTTAGTGTAGAAAAATGAACCGACTAATAATTTTATATGAACAATTTGAGAAACCTTATTATAAGGTTATGGAAGCTAGGAAAATGAATGCAACCATCCTCTAAATAATTGATATTTAAACTCTCCTTTCTTTGTAAAGTGGTATTTCACTTTTAGACATGAAGTATGAAAGATAAATTATTTAATTATCCAATTAAAAATAGTACAAGAGTTTGGAAATTAGACATAAATTATTCTGTAGCCTACTAATATTAGGTGGTAAGTGTAGCTGTGTAAATTTTGTTACTAATTATGACACATGTTTGTTATACACATTACTAGTATAAGGTTGATGCAGCGATGCCATTTTAACTAGCTGGTAGTCTGTAGTCTTTTTTCTGATGAATGTATAGTTAGGTCCGGCCCTCATTATACATACATTAGGTATGAGTTGCTTGTTTCAAAAGAGTCCATGCAGAGGGTTCATTTTAGATACTACCTTGTAATAGTCTTTTCCCTGATCTCCACAACTTATTTACAACTTTCATAATTATACGTATATATAGTCTGTCTACTAATATGTGGACTGCAATAGAAGCACTTTTAGAGCACTAGAAGACTTGGACCGAGACTTTTAGAGTTGAAAGATGATGCGAATGAGTCTTGTGAGAGCTACTCTGAAGCTGGAATGCAATTTCAGTAAAAAGAAAACTNCTTTTAGAGCACTAGAAGACTTGGACCAAGACTTTTAGAATTGAAAGATGATGCGAATGAGTCTTGTGAGAGCTACTCTGAAGCTGGAATGCAATTTCAGGAAAAAGAAAACCAATAATTCAATGTCTGCTGTACAAAATGGGTTAGAATTGTGTTTCAGTCTTGAATTGTTTACTCCTTGACCTTCATAATGTCTTATCAAACTTAAACAATCTAGCTTTGTAAGTCATTACATATTCCTCTTTAAATTAATGGCCTATTTCACATGAACAATTTGAGAAACCTTCTTATTAGGTTATGGAAGGAAATTTATTGTCAACCACCCTCTAAATAATTGATATTTAAATTCTCTTTGCTTTGCAAAGTGGTGTTTAGCTTTTAGACATGAAGTATTAAAGATAAATTTAATTTATTCAAATTTAGATGTTTTGAATAGTTTTTTTTATAACTTCTATAAATATAAACAATTTTATATTATGTATCACTAACCCAAGATAGTTTAGAAACAATTTTTACTTGGGAAAGATGGTGATGGAGGGCTAAATTTGCATTGTTCTTCGGTCCAGGTTTTGAAGCAATTGATCGACTCAGCCAGTGAACTCAAACCCATATCCTTGTTCTGTGCTGCGAAAAAAATCTGCAACTCTTTCTTAATCAAGTTATCGAAAAAATTTATATAACGAAAAGCCAAATCTAACCCACTTTTACCAGTGCAGCAATGCAACCTATAAAATTATTAAGTAGAGAGTATAAAACAATCTGGAATATTGTTTCCGATTTTTCTATTTTCCAGAATTCCGAGTGAGGCATAGCAACTCATACAAATTTTCAATTGAAAATACAAAATATCCTGGAATTAGCAACCATCGCAGCAGCAGGGGAGTGATACGAACCAGCAAGCATCACTGCTTCACATAAGCATAAGCTTGTTCAACAGTAAGGAACAGAGACATCCGAAGAACATCACTTTGGGTTTTATCGGAACGATCATCAACGCTTTCTTAAAAGCTTGTATACACATTTCATAGGATTATGTCCGTCTAAAAAGACATCTTGAATAACTTTATTATATTCTTGAATATAAGCTACACATTGTGTAAGATTAGGAAGACGAAATTCAATTTCGTGCCATAACCCTTGTTGAGTATTGTAATACAACTCAAGTGATCCCCTTCTTGTATAGTTTTGGTCACTCGAATTTTAAGATCCTACACAACTGATATGCAGTGGGAAACTGAATAGAATTTGGTACAAGAGATGGGTTCATAGAATTAATAAGCCAACCCTAACAATAGTGCTTTCTGTCCTCCAATGAAATCCAGGACCTGTTGTTGTAGATGGTTCAGGGAGATCAACATTTATGTATCCCGGCATATTGTGGCTTGAGTTAAATATTTCTAGCACTTGAAACCATAAAGAAATTTATTTTTTTCCATAGAGTTTGATGCCAATAAGTGCAGCAGAAACTTCATATGGAGAAACTGATGATTGATTTGGCACTTCGGTCTGTCGTAATAGTTAGCTGATCCTTGTTGTGAGGTCATAAAAAACAGATGGTTTAGTGGAGGCCGAAGTCGAGCAGTGGTTTTACCTTATATTCAGTTATACAATCTTCTCTTTGACTGTCCTAATACTGTGATTGCTTCCTCTTTTTTTTCCCGATCATCTCTTCTGTTGCCATCATAGTTAAACTCGGTCTTTTTCAGTGAATCTGAATGTCACATTCCAAGANTCCCGATCATCTCTTCTGTTGCCATCATAGTTAAACTGTGTCTTTTTCAGTGAATCTGAATGTCCAAGACAAACGATTACTTATTTTCTAAACGTTTGACCAATTATTAAGTGCCTTTACCGCCTTTTCTAAACCACATTCCAAGATCAGCTCAAAATGCGCAGATTCATGCTTTTGCTTCACTGGCTGGGTTGGCTGCAGCTGTTGCAGCTATTCCTGTTGCCACAACTGCCTCTTCTGGTACTGCTATTCTTCAAAAAAGGATCCTAAACAGTAAACATGTACTTTAAGTAACTCCTCAAACTTAAAAGCAGTCTTACAAGATGATGCACGGGTTTCGAGTTAAGAAATAAATCAATTCATTTAATATAACTATATAAACTCAATAAATTTAGAGAGATTAGAAAACGAGGAGGTTCCGAGTTCCTCTCCCTAAAACATATTCGACCAAAAACCGCACAACTAGAACCTCACAAAATATGGTTCTCGTCGCAAATATGAAAGATACCAGAACATTATAAAATTAGTTTTAAATAAGATAAAACAGCACAAATATTAATCCCTGTTCAAGCACTATATGAGAGGACNAATAAGATAAAGCAGCACAAACATTAATCCCTGTTCAAGCACCATATGAGAGGACACATCAGTTATTAGAAAGGGATCATTTTCATGTGTTTCAAACATTATTCCGTATATTTATATTATTATATATAAAATGTATGCTAGTGGCTATGAACCGTATTCGATATAATTGATAGATTTTAATTAATTTAATCAACTGCTTAATAATCAAAAGTGAATTGTGAATCCATAACTTTTTCTATATTTTTAAAATATAGAAGATAAAATTAGATACACATGCATATTTTTAAAATATTTTTAGTACTTGTAACTAATTTATTAGAAAATCATTTTAAAAGACAATAAAGCTTTAAAAATCATTGGAGCCCAAATAAAATAAACTCATATTTTTAAAAAGTCTCTAAATACTCAAAGAACGTTATAGAAAAGATTTCATGATTTTTGGATGCTCCAAGAATTTTATAAAAATCTAACGGTGCTTGAAAACAGCTTTTTAAAATCAAATAAAACTATGTACATCCACATACAGCCTACAAGTCATATAAACACATTACGTAGCCAACATGTGTTCAGATAGAAACAACACATCAAATTGGAACAAAACTTTTATTATAAATAATAAAAATTTTATAGGCGTTATATTCTTCATCCATCCGTAATTATTTTTCATCCAAATGAATTTGAATAATTATAAAATAAATTAAAAAATATAAATAAGTAGATAGAAATAACCGAAATATAAGAGTATATATAATAGATAATTATATTATAAAATTCTCAATTTATGATAAAATGAAAGTGGAGTTTCTCCCCTTGTCAAAAAAAAAAGAAAGAAAAAAGTGGAATTTCTCCCTCTAGTTTTATAAAGGGTTAGCCTAAAAATAAATGTAAGTCCACACTATTATCTTGACCCAATTGTAAAATAAAAGCCCACTCCAAAATAATTAGTGGGTCAAATCTCATTTTTCTCAGTTTAAATAATCCTCCAAAAATACATTTCTCAAAATAAATCTCATATCTATTTTCAATTAAATTTTTAGTGGTATCTCGGGTATTGTTATAATTTAATACCATCACTAAAATATTTTAATAATCTCAAATTAAAGCTAATAAAATAGATCAACACTAATATCCAAAATTCCATCAAAATATATTTAGTGAATATTTTTTTATATTTAAATATTCACCTCTTGAGCTCATAAAAATTTGAAAATAAATTACCTGAAATTTACGTGCGTTACAGTCTCCCCTCCTTGTAGGATTCCGTCCTCGGAATCAAGTTTGACCCACAAATAGTTCAGGATATTTCTTTTTCATTTCACTTTATAATTCTCACGTATCTTCTTTCATTTTGTGATTTTCTACCGACAACCTTTACAAATTTGATCTCTTTATTTCACAACTTTTGCACTTTTCATCAATAATATCCACCAGATACTCTTTATAAGTCAAATCAATACTAATTTCCAAAAACTCATAATTTATAATATGCCTTTCATGGAATTGGTAAGTTTTCAAAACAAATATATGAAACACATCATGCACATGTCGAAGTTCAGGTGTGTGACGCCCTCTCAATCCTGGGTGAAGATCGGGGAGTCACCCTAATAAACAGTGAATAAGAATAAAGAATAACCCCGTAATATTATCATGAATTCTAGTATTTTAGATAATTTTGTTAGGTTTTTAAAATTTTATCTACTATTTATTTTTAATTTTATACTTGTTTAATTTGATTTAAATAAAAATAAATAGTAGATAATTTTTTTAAAATCTAACAAAATTATCTAAAATACAGGAATTCATAACCTTTCATTTGATTGTAGTAAAAAAAAGTGTGTAAATGTCAAATTATCTAAAATCACATCTATTGACTTCAATGGTTGATTCAAAAAGATTTAATGAATAACTATATTGAGTCAAATTTGTAATCAGTCACCTACTTGATACATCTGAATGCAATCAGNGAGTCAAATTTGTAATCAGTCACCTACTTGATACATCTGGATGCAATCAGTCACCCATTTGATATTTAACCCTATTAGCAAATAAACGTATTCATGAGTTTAATACGCGAAAAAAATGAGAAATGACAATCTATTTATTTGAAATCCCACAGAGAGTAATGTAATAGTGTACTCTAACCAATCAAACTGTGTAAATCAATTTAATTGAAAATTTATTTTAATTTTATTGTATATTACTTTTTTGGAAAACTGTAATTAAACGGTTGTAAAATAAGGAGTAAAATCAAGAAATTGTGATAAATGTATAAAATATTTTTTGTGAGAATTGTAATTTAACAATCCAAGAACGAATGTTATGATAGCGTGAGAAATAATGACAACTAACAAGTACTAGAATTGCAAGTAGATGCATTAGAATTGTAAAAAATAGAAATTACTATCTAACGGGGTATTTAAAATGATCAAAAATAAAAAAAGTTATATTAATTATTTTGACTCTAGCCCGGACTTCAGCCTTCCTGGTTCCGCCCATGTCGGGGAGTCACAATACTAGATGCATGCACCGTAATAAATAGTGAATAAGAATAAAGAATAACACCGTAATACTATCATATATCTTTAACAGGTAATGGTATGAAACAAACAAATTACTAACTCAAAATATTATTACAAAACAAATTTGTTTTTACAAACTATTCAAAATTCTACTAAAAAGTTTCTTACTAAATTCATTACATCAGTTTCTATTATCTGTTATTTAACAACAATCAAACCTCAATATAATAATAACCTACAAACTAATAATCTTTATTAGGTCTTTTCAAAAAAAAAATTCTTTAATAGGAAATATATTTTCTCAGTTAAGAAATAAATCAAGTCATTTAATATAACTATATAAGCTCAATAAATTGAGAGAGATTAAAAAACACGGAGGTTTCAAGTTCCCGAAACAGATTCGATCAAAAACCGCACAACTAGAACCTCACAAATTATGGTCCTCGTCGCAAAATAATAATACCAGCATATTACACAATTAGTTTTAAATTAGATAAAGCAGCACAAAAAACAAACATTAATCCCTGTTCAAGCACTATATGAGAGGACGGACACATCAGTTATTAGAAAGGGATCATTTTATTGTGTTTCAAACATTATTCCGTTTATTTATATTATTATATATATAATGTATGCTAGTGGCTATGAACCGTGTTCGATATAATTGATAGATTTTAATTAATTTAATCAACTGCTTAACCAAAAGTGAATTGTCAATCCATAACTTCTTCAAACATACAGCATATGCATCTGTAAATAATCTTTCAAAGATATGCAGTCCAAAAAAATATATATATATCTTTCAAAGAAAATATCAGTTTAGTAGGAANAATTAATAAATTAGATTGTATTAGTTATATGTCGTTATTTAATAATATAATTAATTTTGATTTTTCATAAAGCTAAATGATAATTTGATATGTATATTAAGAATATTCTAGTTTCTGCCAACAGAGCAATGTAAAAAATGTTTCATATCTTCTTAATTCTTGTCCTATATCAGGATATATACTAGAATCTAAATGGCTAATCATATTGACCAAACATACTGGTCACATATAGTTTGATTTATATAGAGCATAATAGTTGTGTAATAACAGAACACAAATTTCAATGGAATATATAACTCAAACTTTAACTCCATGCACCCTAGGAGCATATCATCTTATCCCATACCTGTTATTCCGAACTCTACAGTTCAATTCAGAGAACAGTCAGAAGTTAGAACACAGCAATGTATACTCTTGTTTTCTCTACTTGCCTACAATCTCATATATAAGTTTTTCACGGAGAATGAAAGAAGCATAGTATACTATTTCATATGTACATTATGTATAGTGCCAACTGCATAGATACTTGTCTGTGTTTATCAAGAGTTATATCTACACGAGTACATCTATCTTAATGTATATCAATTCACTCTCATGACCATATTGGTTGATTTAAAAGAATTTAAATATTACTTGGAGAACCAAATTAATACTCCCTCTGTCCTACCCATTTGTTTACAATTGGATGGGGAACGGAGTTTTAAGGAAATTATATGTAGTGAGAAAAGTAAGAAAAGTGGGTAAAGTGGTGAGACCTATCAATATTTAATTGATAGATATGGAGAAGTGGATGAAAGTAGTGGATGAGAGTAATTTTTATATTATAAAATTTTACTATTTTTAGAAAGTTTTGAAATGTAAAGAATTGAGAGGGACATCCAAAAAAGGAAATTGTAAATAAATGGTTGGGACAAAGGGAGTATGAAAACATGAGAAATTGAGAACTTAAGCAATCATTGGAATATTTAAAAATAACTGTGCATATATAATTTAGTTTTTAATAAAATAAAGACAAATTTATGGTTATAATTTTAATGGGGTCTTATGGTTCTCAAAATTTTTAATTTTTTTATGAATCAAGACATGTAATAAAACATTAATGTTTCTTTCGCTAATTAAGGGGTTATTTGATAATATCTTAATGAGGTGAACCGAATGAAGCTATACTTTTAATTTGTTATGAAAATATGTGAAAGTGAGCCGGACAGAGCAAGACAAAAAATGCTCAATGGCCCACCTTTCACATTCCAACCGGACCGTTTAAATATTCATTTAATATACAAATCTTTAAAATGATAAATTGCTTATCGATCATCTAAATTAATCAATTTTCAATTAAATATCCAATTAGGATTTTTTTAGTAATGATTAAAAACGAATGAAAACAGAGGGCAAAGGTTTTAAAACAAAACACGAAAGTTTCAAACATGATATAAAAATGTTAAAAGAACCAACCTCACTCCCAAAATTTTCACTCCCAAATTTTCGTCTGAAGATAGTGTTTCGATCCCAGAGCATATCCAGTGTCAATTCCTTTACTTTTTCATTGTCTAACATGGCAACTTTCTCATGAGTGAATGGAAATGCTGGAAGCTTAAATTGGAAGACGATGTCAGCACCCCAAGGTTCAACGAATCTCCCATCAGGCCCAATGGTTACCAGTGTACGAGCTCTCTCTAGCTCATAAGTATAAGGATAACCAAAAATACGGCTCAATACTCCACATTTTGGATCTTTAAATGGGAGTGCCAACCAAGGCAGAGTCTCGAATGTATTACAAAATGTTTCTTCACTTGTACGATATAAAGTTCCGCTCGTGTCATAAAGATATATGAGCACAACCTCAAACCAAGATTTATTTTGTGCAAACTCTTCATACGCCGTCATAATATCTTCGTTCGTCCGCCAATTAGGAGTAATACCCTCTTCATAAAAATAAAGTGCTACCACCTTTTCTTTAAGAGTGTCAATAAGTACCTACCAGTAGAAGCAGTAATAGATGATTATCTAAAATGAATTCTCTATGGTACCACCGTACAACTGACTTTTAGCAATGGCACCATCACATTTTTTGCTTCTATCAGTGGCAACCTTGTACATTTAGTTTTCTATATTTAATACCCTTCTGTTATGTAACATGTAATAGAACTGATTCCAGATTTTAAAACAAATTGTATATTTGAAATTTTTGCGGAAAAATAAATGAAATAGACCTTTGAATTATGTAAAACAGAGTTAAAATGAGTGAGATATATTCAAACTCCATAACCAAACTTTGATCATTAATATCTCACTCATTTTGACTCCGTTTTTGGGTCTATTTCATGTTCACAAACATTTCAAATATACAGTTTTTTTCAGTCTAAAATCAATTCAATTACATTTTACTTAACAGAAAGGTATTTATGTGGAAAACTAAATGTACAGAATACCACATATAAAAGCAAAAAATGTGATGATACAATTGGTAAAAGCCAATTGTGCAGTGGTATCATAGAGAATATCCCTTATTTAAATTAAAATGTCATAAAAAACAGGCATCATGAAGAGTAATAATATCAAATGTCAAACCAGTTACAGTATTGTCAAATCTAAATTCTGCTGCCACATTCATACCTGATCCCCTTTGTTTGAGATGACATAATTTCGTTTTGGGGAACCCAGGAGTGCTTTTAACTGGGGTTTTCTAGCCGTTGCAAAATCTTCAGATTTTATAAATTCTATCCTGTCATCGCTGTAAGGATAACCCAAACCTCCATATCTACTGAATAATTTACCACCATCACTTTGCAGAATAATGCCAGTTGAATCAACGACAACCGAGGTACAATAATTCCTGAGTCTGTCAATACCAAATCTACGTACCAGACGTTCCCTGGATCTAATATCTGAGAATGGGATGGCAGTCCATGGCATGAGAGAAAATTCAGCTTCAAATCTCTCTTTCAAGGATGAATGAACATAATTTCAAAGTATCTCTTCTCCAGACCCATAAGCGACCAAGACAACCTCAAAAATATTTTCCGGCAGCAGGTAAGTGTATGTATCTTTCAAGTATGACATGTCCATACTTGTGAACGAGTCCCTAATCGAGTGCCAATAATAGTGTAATGGCAGAAAATACAGAACTATAACCTTTCCTGCCAACTGTGCAGCCTTCACCTACAAAAGTCATTGCAAGTGTTATCAGGTGTTCTAACTTTTACTTCCAGTCACTCTAAAGGCGTTCAGTTGTTACTTTCTTGATTGCCGATGACAAATATTCAGGCTTAATATATCATACTTCAATGTTTTTAAGCAAAAATAATCTAGCACTGTACTGAAAGATAAATAATATAACATTAATTAAATGTCAAAAGAGTCTCATTTAATTTAATATAATGCAACTTCTTTTATAGATAAATTAAATTATTTTTACAAGTAAAAGGGAGGCGGAGTGAGGAACTGAACCCATGACCTTTGTCAAGGAAGGGAGTACCTTTTGCTAATCGCCCAACCTATAATGCAATTTCGAACTTAAAATTACACAAGGAACAAAAATAGCCATCAAGAAGAAATAGATAACTTCCAATATATTTACCTTGGATAGGCCACCAAGAGAAGGATTTACCTTGGGTTTGAGTAGTAAAATTTTAAAGTAAGAAGACTCAACTCCATGAGACCAAATATGAGTAAGCATGGAAGATATACTATTTACCTCATTCTAAACAAGGCTATAACAAAAAATGTTAAGAAACTTGAACTAGATTTATTACAAGTACTTCCAATTTAAAAGTCTATGTTCATATATGAGTAAGAATGGAAGATATACTATTTGGTTCTATTTTAAAACTATGCATTGGACTTTAATACTATTTGTAGCACAAAAAATCACTTTTTGGTGTCATACTATAGCAATAGGTATATGTTTTATAACAATAGCATAAGTGATGGAACAATGTATACTAACAAGCAAGCTGATAAAAGCTACAAGGACGCAGGATTGGTGCCACGACTTTCCACTAGGATTACTAAACCTAATCCAAGATATTTGGGTTAGTAGTGGTATATGTAGTAAATAATTATAATTGTAAAGATCTGGCAATTTAGTTGTGGAGTTATATGTGGCAGTGATCATGGGGTAGTGGTTACACAGTTCCTAATTTCTAGCAATTACTGAGTAGGAGTTCTTTTGTATAAGTAAACCTTATCTCTACAATGAGAGGGGATTATTATTCATTTTTAGCAATACAAAGGGTTGTCTTAACCTCACAAAGACATCTTTTATTTTCAAGCTTTGATTGGGACCAACACTTGGTATCAGAGCCATGGCGTCAAACAGGGACAGGATCGAGGCTTTGGAAGCTGGTCTTGGTGGTGTCACCGACCAACTTCAACGGTTTGAGGCAGGCATTCAAGATCAATTCAACAGCATTGAAGATGTCCTCAGTAAGGCATCGGAATCAATGAAGTTAAAGGAAGAATCTTCGGTACAACACACTACAGGCAGCAAGAGCAGTGTCAAGGGAGAAACATCAGAAGATAAGGGAAAACCGGAATCTGGTAAAGGTGAACGACCACTGTTCAGTGTTCACATCAAAACTTGCAAAGTTTAATTTTCCAAAGTTCTCTGGTGATAATCCAACGGAATGGATGGCAAGGGTGGAACAATTATTTGAATATCAAGGAACACCATCTGCCCAACAGGTTCCTCTTGCTTCATATCAAGACATCTTCCAATACCTTGCAAAATCTGGGATGATATCAGCATGGATTTTATTGATGGTTTGCCTCTATCAAATGGAAAATCTACTATATTTGTGGTAGTGGACCGTCTCAGCAAGTCCGTGCATTTTATGGTGATGGGTCATCCGTATACAGCAAAACATGTAGCTGAAACATTTGTTGATGGTATTGTACAGTTACACGGTTCCCTCGATCTATAGTAAGTGATGGAGATCCAGTTTTTATTAGCAACTTTTGAAGAGAATTCTTTAAATTAGCAGGTACTCAATTACATACGAGTTCCTCGTATCATCCGCAGTCAGACAGACAATCAGAGGTTGTTAATCAATGTCTTGAACAATATCTTTGTTGCTTCGCTTCGGAAAAACCTCGACCCTGAACTATCTTTTGGGCTGAATTTTGGTACAACTCTAGTACTCAACATATCACAGAACAATTGCAATGTCGCCATTAGAAGCATTAGAAGCATTATTTGGATAAGTAGTGGTATATGTAATAAATAATTTGCAATTACTGAGTAGGAGTTCTTTTGTACAAGTAAATCTTATCTCTATAACGAGGGGGGATTATTATTCATTTTTAGCAATACAAAGGGTTGTCTTAACCTCACAAAGACATGTTTTATTTTCAAGCTTTGATCGGCACCAACAATAAGGGATAGCTTGATTATGATACAAATATCTATGAAAACAGAGTCTAGCATATTCCATAATTAATCCTAGATGCACACAACAATAAGGGATAGCTTGATTATGATACAAATATCTATGAAAACAGAGTGTAGCATATTCCATAATTAATCCAAGATACCTGGCGATCATCATTATATTTGACAAGGAAATCCCTGCCTTCGGTGNTGGCGATCATCATTATATTTGACAAGGTAATCCCTGCCTTCGGTGAAAAGGAGTTGATGTAAATTAACTGCATCTCCTTTTACTATAGGCTGCTGTATATCAAATTCTCCTTTAGGTTCGTCTTCTGCTCCATGATACTTGTTGTGAGAGTAATTGGTCGAGACTAAACAATTAAAGTCATAATTACCAAAAGAAATTGTGAGAAATAAGCATTCTTCCATTTCAAACAGAAATACATGGATTTTATTATATGATTTGAATTTAAATTTTTATAATAATAGTTTAAATTTTATTTAATATTATATGTATATATTTTTATAAATTTTTTCATATACTTTTGCATTTGTATTTGTATTTTAATAAGATAAATTCTGTGTGTTTTATTTTGAGATGTGGATTAGTTAAAAAATTAACGTGAGATATGTTTTAGTTAGGAGATTAATGTTATATAAGATAACATTTGTATGTTTTATTTAAAAGATGTGTATTATTTAAGATATTAATTTGTAATTTTTTAGTAGGAGATTAATTTTTAAAAACTAGGCCCAATAATAACTATCCGGCCCAAATACTGACCGACTACTAAATTTTTAATGTTTCGGCTTTAATAATACTATATTTTAACCCGTGCGATGCACGGATATTTTATTTTATTAATTAAATTATTTATCTTAAAATTATTAATAATTTTATAATTTTAAAAAATCTTAATATATTATAGTTATATTAGTTTTTTAACTTATTTAAATTATATATTTTTACTTCAACTGAATTAAATATAAATTATAAAATTATAAAATATTAAAAATAAATATGCACATCTCACAAAATATAAAATTATATTATTAATATATAAATATGTAAAATTTTGTGATTTGAAATATTATGAACATGATTTTCTAATATATCAAAGATATGTTTAATGTATTTAAGATTATACATATTAGATTTAAATATATTTTTGATAAGTTCTCTGTTATGTTTATTTTACATTACTCACTAAACGATCATTAACCAGATAGAAATTTTTTTGAAATCTCATTGATATATTTGATTTTCAAAATCAAATACAATATAAATTATTTTAATTTATATGTATAGATTCAAAACTAACGAACTGAACATAAATATNGTATAGATTCAAAACTAACGAACTGGTTAATAGACAATAATCCTGCATAGCTATAATATAAATATAAAAAATTACAACAAATGGCAGACCTTAATTTAAAATGTTGCAAAATTAATATAATTAATGTAATTATAATCTGTTATGTAAAATGATTTTAATTGTCATATATTAAATAATGATATTATGGCTCTGTTAAAGTAATAAATTTATTTTCATACTCAATAAGTATTGCAAAATTATTCAGGGTAGTTAATTGCTATGCGGGGAAGAAAATATTGGAACTAAACCATATAGAATTATGTTGCCTAGAAAATTATGCTTAATTTAAATTTGGAAATATACCAATGAGCACACCAACAGGAAGGAAAAATGTTTAAAGAAAACAATCCTTTCTGATCGAACCTTGTGACATAGGGCTAATGATTATTTAAATGTGTAAATGACATACAAATAAGAAAACCTATTATTTTCACAGTTTAAATTTTCAATGTTCCTCTTAATTAGATGTCAAATAAAAGACCTTACACTATCAAGTATCAACTCAGAATATATGAGAGTACTCAATCTTATGGTAACAACTTTAGGACAATCTTTGACGTCTACTCTGCAGGCTCATGAAAGGGAATTATGCACACAAATGCTTTATAAGCTGATATTGAACAGATTATGGGGGAAGATGCGGGGTCTTTTTTCCTGTTAAAAAAGGAACCTCTAAAAGGGTGGCCCTTATCCTACAGTACAAGGGAAAACAGATGAAACAAAGCCAAAAATACCTGAATGATTAAACCGATATGAGAAAATGTAGGAATATTGGAGAGAAGAAAGCACGCATGCATGTCCATAGCATAGAGTACTGCTGCAAATGATTCTAGTTAATTCACATAAACTCAATGCCGACACAACATCTCTATAATAAGAAGTGACGGAGTCTGGAATAATGTTAAAAATGAACTTGCCACAGGTCAGGCTGGCAAAGTGGGGGAGTATGAGAGTAGTGGAAACAAGAGGTAAGTAATACATGTAAAACATATGATCTGCATTACCTGGTAAAACATATGTAAAACATATGATCCTCTAATTTCCTATATAATTTTTCTTGCTTTTGGCTTTTTTTTATCAGAGCAGATTTTGAGTTGCGTGCTCCTCTAAAGCCTTCAATTCTTTTTCCCAACCAGCTTACAGTGATGCAAAATATACAACATCCTACATGTAAAATATATAAGTATAGAGACATATATTTGTCAATCTGAATATGGCCCTGGATTTCTGGTTTAAATTACATACCTGTTGTTAACGTATCGATCTTTGTGCAGTGGGAGAAGGTGATGGTGGACGACGTATCTGCCAGGGGAAAGAACCATCAGTTTCACCTAAACAATTCTGCCTGAATGGATCTGGCACATGATATATATCGTTGCTGTAGTCAGTTATGTTATCTAATCCAGGAGCACGTGGTCAAGAATTTGAGATGTCAGGATAGCCACCCAAGATGCTGCCATTTCCTACATCACGTGGTGCAACTCAAACAATTAGCTAATTCAAACAATTTATTATCAAACAATTTTTTTAAAAAAATAATTGATCCAATCCATTAGTTAAAATAGCTATTCAAATCAGTTAGTTAAAACAACTAATTTAATTCGCTCTAGCTAACAGGGCCAATATCTTGTGATATATACACAATCCATGAGAAAGTAATCTATTCGAGCATATTTACGGTTCCCATGATATTATTGTTACAATTAGTTACAACTAGTTACAACATTTCAAAAAAAAAACAATTAAAATTTTAAAGTTAATTCTCAAAAGCATTTGGAATAATTTTAATACTCTATTAGAATATAATGTGCACATGAAAACATATGCACCTCAAAAAAAATTTATATACACCAATACGAGGGAAGCCTTGATGGACCGTTACACCAATGTAAAGCCTACCTTCTTCCACTAAGTAGCATGTTGATAGAATAATACTTAACCTCCTGAATGGTGGAAGCGTGACCAGAAAGACTTGATAGACCGTTACACCTATCAAATATATTGCTTTCTGATCTACCCATCTAAAACCATGTAAGTTTCCTATATTGAGCACTACATCTACCTTTTACATAGGTTTTTACGGTGAGATAATAATAATATATAATTGCCCTATTTGAAAGTCAGAGGTTTGAGTAGAAATTAGAGGAATATACTTGATCAACTCTCACCATCACTAAAAGGACGTCTAGGATACGGACTCACCTGTGCAGAAGTGAAACATAATTAATTCTGACTATCATAAAATATAAAAAAGATATGCATATATTTAACAATTTCTAGTCTTTACAACATATTTTCCAGACATTTTGATCAAATGGACGAGGATGAGAAAAATAATTCAGAATGAAATATAATTCCTTTAAATTATTGACACAATTTATGAAATATTTACCATGAAACCAACGCACGAGCAGTTGAGAACCACAAGTGTATACAAAAAGTTCATGAACACAAATATATTTTAGCCATAGCCATTTTTGGAGGAACAGATTGCTGCCTCCTGTAAATGACTGCTAAAAAGCATAAAAGTCAGTATTTCTCACAATTTTTTAACTTTAAAGAGATAATTTCAAGAAAAATAGCCAAGATACAGGTTTGATCAAGTAAATCCTCCAAATTTATACACACATATATATCACTACTAGAAAAACTGGATTAAACATCAGTTAAAAACTGATGTCTGTAGAAATTGAAACCGATGTCTTCGTGGGCGATGTTAAAACTCCTGCTTTTTAACATCAGTTTATAACCGATGTGTAAGATTACATACCACATCGTTTTCTTATAACAAACTGATGTCTATAATTGTCATTAACATCAGTTTCTTATTTACAAACTGATGTAATAGTTTTAGATTAACATCAGTTTCTTAT
>QRFB01000948.1:34135-47473 GCA_008931105.1 Oenanthe javanica | reverse complement strand
CTGCCATCTGCTAAGGTCATAAACCCTAGATAGTTGTCAAATGACTTATCTTGAGCTATTCTCCATTGATTAAGAAAGAGATTCGCTGATTCAACAATCTCCGCAGGTTCCATTCCTTTTTGATTCCATACGACATTATTCCTGTTTTTCCACAAAGACCAACAAATCATGCTGAGTCTTTCCATTTGATCCTTTGAATTCTGATATGAACAGTTTCCCAACCATTCCATGATGGTAGCAGCACTATGATCCACTCCCCCATACTTAGCAAGGTCCCAACATTTTATAGCTATAGGACATGCTACAAGAATGTGACCAACACTTTCAAAATCTGAATTACAAACTGGGCAGTGAGGATTGACGTTTACCTTCCTCAAAATGAGTTGATCTTTTGTTGGTAAACAGTTGGACATTGCTCGCCACAAGAAAATTTTAACTTTCTGAGGGATCTTCATATTCCATACCTTCCTCCAGATTTCTGAGTTATCTTGCCCGTTATACTGCTCTCTATCTTCTTGAAGGCATCTATATGCACTTTTGACACTATAGTGACCCAACTTTTCTCTATTCCAGAACCACGAGTCAGCGTCCATTATACGTATAGGAATTGATAAGAATAAATTGGCGTCCCTTTCTGAAAAAATATCCCTTATTAAATCAGTATCCCATTCATTACCATCTGTCGCCATAAGAGATGATACTCTCTTGCCAGCTAGAGCTTCGTGATTTGTTTCAATATATGGATTACTAACACAAGGAAGCCATGGATCATTAGTAATATGCACACTTTTTCCATTCCCTACACAACGAACAACTCCTTTTTTCAGAAGAACTTGGGCTTCTAGAATGCTTCTCCATATGTAACTTGGGTTATTACCCAAACTAGCAGTAAGAAATGATCCGTTGGGGTAGTATCTGGCCTTGAAAACTTTGCTCGCCAAACTATTCTGCTCCGTGATAAGTCTCCACCCTTGTCTGCCTAAGAGAGCTATATTAAAATCATACAGATGTCTAAATCCTAATCCGCCTTTAAACTTGCATCTACTCATTCTTTCCCAGCTCATCCATCGAATACCACTTTCTTTATTAGGAGAGGACTTCCACCAGAATTTTGCCATCATTCTCTCTAGCTCATTACAAAGATGCTTTGGTAATAAGAACATGCTCATGGCATAATTGGGAACCGATTGAGCCATTGTTTTTAGCAATAATTCCTTTCCTCCTTTTGAAAGCAATTTCTTGTCCCACCCTTCCATTTTATCCTTGACTCGCTCCTTTAGGTATCCTAGTACTGCTGATTTATTTTTGCCCAAAATATTTGGTAAGCCCAAGTAATTGGTATTTCCTGTAGCTTCCTGAAAGTTTAGCACTCCACAAACTTCATTCCTATCTTCAACAATAGTATTATGACTGAAAAATATCGAGGACTTCTCTGAGTTTATTTGTTGACCTGATGCTCTTTCAAAAGTGTGAAATAAATTCATGACATTCTCCGCTGTCTCCTTTCTTGCTTTACAATAAATGTAGCTGTCATCAGCAAAGAAAATATGAGAGATTGAAGGAGCACCTCGTGCCACCTGAATACCAGTGATAAGTCGCCGTCTCTCATAACTTTGAATCAAAGCTGTAAAACCTTCCATACAGATTAAAAACAGGTACGACGACAGAGGATCCCCCTGACGGATGCCTCTCTCTGGAATAATTTTGCCAAAAACTCTACCTGCATGACTAATTTGATACCTTGCTGACTTTATGCATTCCAAGAACATATCCACCAACTTATTATTAAATCCCAGCTTGATCAACATGGCTTCTAAGAAACCCCATTCCACTCTGTCATAGGCCTTGCTCATGTCAAGTTTCAGAGCCATCCACCCTGTCTTCCCTTTGTTTTTCCTTTTCATGTAGTGCATAACCTCGTACGAGATCATAATATTGTCCGTTATTAGCCTCCCAGGGACAAAAGCACTTTGAGTAGGGGAGATAATGTTATTCAGAACTCCTTTGAGCCTGTTTGCCATTACCTTCGAAATGATTTTGTAACTGACATTGCATAAAGAGATAGGACAGAGTTCTGTCATTTTGGTTGGATTGTTCTTTTTTGGAATCAAAACGATATTGGTCTCAGTTACTTGGTTCTCGAATTTCCCTGTATCAAAAAACTGCCTGACTAATTCAACAACATCCTCTCGAATTATACTCCAATTCTTTTGGTAAAAACCCGGACTCATGCCATCTGGGCCAAGTGATTTGTCCGGATGCATGCTAAAAAGAGCACTTTTAACCTCGTTTTCGTCCACTGGAGCAAGAAGCTTTATGTTCTGATCTGTTGTTATTTTCTCCTCTATGCACTCAATAATTTCCTGCCATTCTGTACTAGAAGCTTTGAACAAATCGTTAAAATAATCCACCATGACTTCTTGAAGACCATCCTCCCACCAACCATTTGATTATTTTTATTTAGCAATGACTCAATGTGATTCACCTTTCTTCTATTTTTAGTAGCTACATGGAAAAACTTGCTGTTTTGATCCCCCTCATGCAACCACAACTGTTTAGACCTTTGTCTCCAGAAAACTTCTTGTTGGCTATAAATTTCTGTCAATTCTTTAGAGCTTTGCTTATATAGACTTTTAGAATTCGCATCCCTTCTTGACTTTAACATCTTCATGACTGACTTACACTTGTGAATACGCTGTCGAAAGCTCCCTGTAATTTCCTGTCCCCACTTAGATAATACCTCTGAGCACAGATCCAATTTCTCATGAAAAGATCTATTCTGATGTTCGATCCATATCTCCTTTACTATCTGTTGACACATTGGTTCTCTGAGCCAAGCGTTTTCGAACTTAAACCGTTTTGCAGAGAAAAAATTGACTTGTCTTATTGGCTCGAAAAATATCGGACAGTGGTCACTTGTTGAGATTTCCAAATTCGAGAGTTTGACCTCTGTAAAGATACTTAGAAAACTGCTGGAAACCAAAGCTCGATCCAGTCGTACTTCAATCCAATTTTAGTGTCTCTACCTCTTTCCCATGTGTATCTGTACCCCTCTAACTCCAAATCATTCAAATCACAGTCCTCTAATGTTCGTTGGAAACCT
The DNA here is from genome assembly GCA_008931105.1 of Oenanthe javanica. NCBI lineage: Eukaryota > Viridiplantae > Streptophyta > Magnoliopsida > Apiales > Apiaceae > Oenanthe > Oenanthe javanica. The sequence goes on along the minus strand of QRFB01000948.1, from coordinate 44,370 downwards.
TGTAACAACCAATGAGGATAAGGTTTGCCTCCTCGTTTGTCTTCTTGATGCAAGATGTTGTTAAAATCCCCTACGAGGCACCATGGTGACATGTCATGAGCTTTTAAATGTCTAATGAGCTCCCAAGTTTCCTTCCTCTTCGTTCTATCTGGTTCCCCGTATATACAAGTCATTCTGTATTTATGCCATCCCCTTATATCAACCATGAGGTCTATGTGATTCTTGCTGTAAGATAAAACTCGAGCTTCACTATTCTTTTTCCATAATAAGGCCAGTCCTCCACTATGGCCTTGTACATCAACTGAAATAGCTCCTACATATCTCAAAAGAACTCTGACCTTCTCTACTGTGTCCTATTTGCATAAAGTTTCACTAAGAAATACAAAATTGGGCTGCTTTTGGAATATAAACTCCTTAAGGAACTGAATAGCCCATGGGGTCCCAAGCCCACGGCAGTTCCAGCTGAACGTGCTCATTGTGGTAGGCGAACTCCTGTTACAGAGCTCGCCTTTGGTCCGTTTTTTGGAATATTTCCAAGAGTTGTGTCCTGATCCATACCATCTATATTATCCTCTTCCAAGCCCGTAAAGAGTTCAGTGTTGTGGCCCATTTCATTATCTGTGTCCAGCCCATAATTAGTACGTCTTTTTTTATTCTCCACAGTTATAATTCCATTTTTTTCGGCATTTGATATGTTTCCTTCTTCTCCAGGATTCTGCATTTTCAAACTTGCTTGTTTCCCTCCCTTATCTTTATTTTAAATTTCGTAATTCCCTTGATTTACTCCTTCTGTTGCAACTGTTTCCTGATTCTGTGGGGACTGATTCATCGGTACTCCATCTTTCTCTCCACTGCTGTTCGACAACTTCCGGTCACTTTCCGTTCCATCCCTCAACCACTGAGAACTTATCATCTTGGTTTGCCTTCTCAATGGAGCTCTTAACCAAACTCCATAAGGTTTGATTATTTCATTTTCTGGTGTATCAAATAATTTACCACAAAATTTCTCTGAATGTCCCAAAAGACCACATATGAAACAAAAGGTGGGAATATTTTCGTATTTGAAATTAACCCAGAACCAATCTGCACCTGTTTTCCTTAGCTTCATCTTTCTCTTTAAAGGCTTATCCAAATCAATTGATACCCTTACTGCATATAATCCCTCCATGTGTCTTTAAAATTTGATGAGCACGATTCGATGAAAGTTCCAATATAATTCCCAATCTCTGTTATTACCTTCTTCGTCATGAAACCCACCCTGAGATCATATATCTGAATCCACAAATCCAGGGTATTCAGTTTGACTTCCCTAGGAATCTCTCCTTCTTTCATACGTGAAATAATCAGAGCTTTCCGATTAAACGACCATGGACTGCCATCTACCACCCGCTTTAGATCTATCTCATGATAAAACTGAAACAAATAAAGATTTGTCTCAATCTCTCTAATGTGCACTCCCTTCCCTGGCCTCCATAATGCCGCTAATGTATGTTGCATAGCTTGAAAATCAACTATTCCTTCCATGAAAAACCTACCAACCAGGCATAGCTTTGCGTTAAGACTCCGAGTTAATGCATCTTCCTCATTTTCATCCATCACTTCTATATCGATACCCTCCCCTTCTTCATCATCAAGCGTAATTTCCTTCATTGCTTGAATGAGTTTACTGGTTGATGTCATGATAGACAAAATTCTAATGAATTGAAAAGAGTGTTAAATATGACTCGTGTATGGTTTGTGAATATGTGATTTGTAATATGTATTCTTGCAGGAAAAAAAACTTATAACGATAAAACGAAGACAAACAGATTTACTTTCTGACCATGTCAATAGACAAGACGAGAGAGCATTTGCTCACACCTTTGAGCTATTATTTTTAGTGGAGATGCAAATTGTTAATTTTGCTGCATTGTTTGGACTTTTTTCTCCTACCTGTGACTAATAAACACTATTAAATGATAGTTTAATATATTTCCTACTAATAAAATCACGGCGCAAAATTTTACTTTTTTGTTTAAAAAAAATTTTCTTAGTTTGAATATTTTTAGTCATGTTTATATAAATAATTTATCTATTTACTGTTCTTTAAAAGTTTTTCCGTGTGCGAAACACGGGCATAAATCTTATTCTCCTAATACTTAAGGTATTAGCAAGTGAACTCATCATAATCATATTATTCAAACATATTTGTTACAGGAGTGATTAACTGATATATATAATTATCCAAAAGATAAAAGTCAATATATATTGGTAAGTATAATTGTATAAAAGTCAATAATTAATTGATCACAAGTTACATGTTACTGTATGAATTGCAGTTGGAGAAGAAAGAAACGAAGAAAAGTAAATGATAAACGGCACTAGTAGTGGAAGAAGTGTGTACACATAAGCTAGTAACATGAATCCACACGATTTATTCAAACTATATTAGTCACAATATATTCCAACACGATAATTACACCATCCAATTTTTTTTGTCTCCATATATAGCTAGATGCCGTATTTTATTTTCGGTGAGTTTCACATGACAAAGATCGCTACTATACACAAATCAGCTGGCACCCACGTCGGTCAAGTTATCAGGCTGTTTCGCAAGGACCTTTTAAGTCGGAAAATATATATTTTTTATTTTATGAATTATTTATAAATATAAAAACTGATTTTATAAATATTATTAAAAATATACTTTATTATTAAACAACCATTATCATTGTTTTTTTCTGCTAAATCATAAGCATTGATTTTTCTTTTTTATACTCCCTCCGTCCCATTTCAAGTATCTCATTTGATTTTTTAACGGTCAAATTTAATTATCTTTGACCGAAAGTTAAAAATATATGTTTTTATAATTTTCAAACTCTGAAAAGTACATTTTAAAGAAAATTATATAAACTTTTCAATGATATATATTTTGTAAATTTTTTTAATTATATAAAATATATAATAAATTTTAAAAATTTTAATCATTGAAAAGTTAAATCAGTCAGACGGAGAGAGTATTTAAATTTTATGATGTCATGTCACCGAAGTCTAGTGGCGTGAAGTGTAAAGTAACCATTGAGGAATTAAGCTATTCTGCTGCTAGTAGATTAGTTGAATCTGTCTGTGCCTTCTATATTTTTATACATTATGCATGAACATTTTCAGTTCATGTTATTAATTTATCATACTCTATTAATCTTCTTTAATTATATACGTAGCTGCATGGATAATTGGATATGCATAGGCGAGGGTCAAACCAAGTACATGTGTCAACATATCACTACAAGAAAAACAGCTTCAGACAACACCAATCAGACAACGCTCAACGAAAAAAGTGTTGTCCAGAATTAACATACAATGGTTTATTTTCCCCCTCGAAAAACTGTTGTCTAATCCATGTGTTATATAACAGTTTTAAACCCGTTGCCTAAAAAACTCAATCACACAACACTTTTTATATGTCGTATTGTGCAAAGCAATAGCTCCATACAACGGTTTAATAAAGCTATTGTTGAATAGACTTCAAACAATTCTATAAGAAACCGTTGTTAATATCAGTCAAGTGTTTATTGTGAGGTATTATGTAAGACATTTTCACACAACAGTACAATATTGTGTTGTTTGATAGAACTCATCAGATAACACTTTTTCAATGTTGTGTTGTGCAAAGTAAGAACTCTACACAACGGTTTATGTTACAACGGTTTTATGTAGAAAATCGTTGTCTTCGTTTAACTCATACAACACAATTTTTATGAAAACAGTTGTCTGTTTCACAGAAAATGACAAAAATTACATTTTCATAACAAGACGAAAAATGTTTTTAAATACATTTTATTAGTTTAGTTAAAAAACACACAAAATAAATTTTAAAAATTTTAGTTTTTTATACATAACTAAAACCAAAAGATCTTAACATCCATACGGTTTGATTATCGAAAAAAATATTTTTAATTTAATATGGAGCTAATTATAGTTTTATAAAAATTCCTAATGCTTATATCCTAACTTTTAAACAAGAAAACATATTAATAACTCTTATTCGAACCATAAATTATCTACTAATTACTAGCAAAATATATATATATATTAGTACATATACATAATTAATATATTTTTCTAAGTTGTATATTAAAAAAAAACAAAATTCATAAAAAACGAATCGTTTTAAGCATTTAAAAACATAAGAAAATATATTATTGCTTAATGAAGAACTCCCGCATTTTATTAGTGATTTGGAAAATATATTGTAATTTTGATTGATTTGAATAAGAAACTGTTGTGTGAAAGGCTCTCATGTGTTGTATTTTTTTCTAAAAACACTTGTGGATTCACCCATGCAACAATGATATTCATTTATAAAATTGTTGTGTAACTTTTGATAAAACAATTCTTGCTATTTAAAGAACCATTATCTTAACTCTTGAACAACAACATATGTTAATTTTAAAACACTTGACTGACTTCATTTCACACAAGTGTTTTTAGGCATAGCGTTGTTGTTTCTAGGTGTTATACAACGGTTTCTAGAACATGGGGCGTTGTCTTGCTATTTTTTGGATAATAGTTAGCGTACTGTTGTCTGAGGTGCATATCAGACGGCGCCTCAATACTCAACGGGCAAACAGAGTGTCAGACAACGGGGAAAAGCCGTTGTCTGTTTCAGTTTTCCTTGTAGTGTATCGAAGTACCATAAAAAACAAACTCACCAGTAAAAAGAAGATTAAGGTCTGAGATCAAGCAGTTAATTATTTCAAATGATCGATTGTCAATTATAATTATTTAATTTTTTACAGAGTATAAGAAAAAATATAAAATTCTTCTATTAAATACTAATAAAATGATATAACTCCTTACATATATTCATATCAAAATTCTAATTTTAATCTCTTTTAATATAAAAAATCATATATAGATAGATATATCAATCGATTGATAGAGATCCGAACTCTTAAAATTATTATCAGGACATTAATCTAAATTATCCTATTCGATCGAATGAAACATGGCCATCAACTAAATATTTTAATGCGAATGATCAAATCCCATTTCTTCTACCAATCAATTCGTCGTACACAAACTGATTAATTAATAAGTAATATAAAAAAATAGAATAATATACTACTTTCGGTTCGGCCGACGGTACCACCCCGGCCCACGGGTGGTTGGTCCGGCCACAATGCATGCATGCATCACCATGTTTCAGTCCACCCTTATTCCTAGCTTTTACCCAGATTTTACAAAATTTACATGCATGTGAAGATGGTAATGGGACCGCTTTGGATAAGGCGATGAGCTGTTTAGGGCACAATTATCAAGGATATTAAAAAGTTTATACATATATATTATAATATATACGTTTTAAAAAGAAAATTAGAACTTTTATAAAAAAAAATACCATTTCAAAAATTCGTTTAGAACATCCAAGTTTCTAGAATCTATCAAAATTTTATACTTTTAATTATTATATATTGGATTATGATAGAATTTTTTTGGTTGTGAATGAATTATTTATAACGAATCTAGTAATAATAAATAATTTTATTTGATGCAGTGTTTGGCGATAGTTTTTTACGAACTATACATGATAATATGAAAAGCAAAATATATTTTAAGATATATACTTACATATTATAATCATGCGTAAGATTTTATTATTAACTATAAAATTTTTGTACATATTATAGTATCACCGAATAGGGGAACCATATATACGTAGAGTTGGAAGGAAGCATATCCGATATATATACGAGACTCGTAGATAGAATAAGCATTTCCAAAATGTGTTATTTGGATAGTAATTCCACCTACTTATATTTGATCGATTTGATTGAAATAGAAGGAATATGTTATCCTACCTTATATTTTACTCTAACATGTCAATTAATTAAAACATTTTGGAACAACCTAATCCTATGGGTTCATGAACTCCACCGCCGCAATTCAAAAACATTGGATTTGGTCATCTCTCGTCTTGTAAACTAGTCACCGATTCTTTTATATATGTATCACTTATATTAGAGGAACCAATCTTGGTCAATGCATAAATATAAATGAATTAATTAATTTGAATAAATCATCATAAGAAAATATATATATATATATATATATATATATATATATATATANACATTTTGGAACAACCTAATCCTATGGGTTCATGAACTCCACCGCCGCAATTCAAAAACATTGGATTTGGTCATCTCTCGTCTTGTAAACTAGTCACCGATTCTTTTATATATGTATCACTTATATTAGAGGAACCAATCTTGGTCAATGCATAAATATAAATGAATTAATTAATTTGAATAAATCATCATAAGAATATATATATATCTTTCTACTTATTATACAATCTTTCTAAATTAAATTAATTTGAATGTTAAATAACATTTTAATATCTTTAATATATATTTTATCAAATATATATGACACCGTTTAACTCATGAAATTTGAAACTGATTAACGGAATGAGAGCTTAAAACATTTTTGTATTAAAATTTTATTTCATTTCTGTTAACCGGTTTAAATTTTATAATCCTAGCGGGTTCATAATATTATATATACATTTTTTAACTCCACCCGTGTGTGCAATTTTTTTTTATTATTAATGAGCTCCCCTGCAGCCGGTATGGTTATATTTTGATGGGCATTCATTGGTTGTTTTGAGGCAATATATTGGACTAACTAGAGCTAGAGGCCCAACTTGAAAGTTTCAAAATTAGACGTGCTGATTTTTTAAGTCGGTTCATAGATTTGGACTTGGAGAAGACCATAATTCTAATGAGAAAACTTGACTTGACTTCAATTTATTTTATTTCTTTTCTCTTTTTCTTTTGCACTTTATTGACTGATAAATGTAAAATTGTTTGGTAAATCATCGAACAAAGCCTACAAGTTCGTAAATTTTGACCTAAAAGAGAAAAAGAGCTTGAATTCTTAACAACCATAATATAAAATTAGAAAGATTTGATCAATGTGTAATGTGGGGTTTGTTTTAGCGCATAGATTTAGAGACCCCATGATAAAAATTTAGTTTCATAAATAGGATGTTAAAAAAGGTTTGAGAGCCAAAAATGCCCGATATGTAGCGTGTATATATGTATGCTCACATGCAAAAAATAAGTCACAAGATTTTTGTCACACTTAAAATGTCATAATATTTGTAGAACAAAAGAAGTGCATATGATGTATTACTTAGTTTCTTTACTTCAAAGCCATGAATAAAGTTTGGCTCAAAAAATTCGATTTGCTTTGGCTCATATATCACATGCAAGCCTTAATATCTTGTATAGCTTGCTAGAGGCAGAGAAAATACGTACATAATCAGATACCTACTTCATGTATAATCTCAAGCCTAATCCATCTTCTTTTTATAATCCTACTTCATGTATATTGAAAATACCTACTTCTTTTTATATATTAGATCTATGCATACAGATAGACAGATGCTCCATTATTCATGATGGAGATTCTTTACAACCTCTTCGTTTAATTTTAAGCAAGCCATAGGCTTTTCATTACGGCGGGGTAGGTGGGTAACCCGTTCCTAACTCGTTCTGAGTATTATAATCTCGTCCCGATTATATGGGAAATGAGTCAATTATGGGGATTATTTATTTGCCCCGTTAATATATGGGGCGGGTATGGTATATAAATGAAAAGTTTTGAGTGTTTAAAATTTGAAAGTGCTACGAAATTTAAATGTAATACATTTATGTTTAATTAATGCTATTTATGAAAAAAATTAATGAATAATAATGATTAAATAAGAGTATATTTTGCATGCATATTTTATATGATACTTGTTACTTAATGACTTTACATATTTCTAAAGTTATTAAAAAATTTATTATAAAATGAGGCGAGATGACACGGGTCGGAAAAATAAAATATTTTTGTGGGGCGGACATGGAGACTAAAATAATTCCCCGCGGTGAACCGACGGAGATAGGGTACCCGTGGAGCGGAGATGGGGACTAAAATAATTATCCGCAGAAAACTCCGATGGATATAGGATAAATAAAATTTATACGGAACGGGTATGGAAAATAAGATCCCCGCCCCGAACCCGTTCCATTGAGAAACGTAGCAAAGCATGCTCATTTATTATTACATGTTTTCGCATTTTTAAATTTCAAAATTCGAACTCTCCGCCGCTTGTTACCGCCATAATAATTTCATTTTTTTTTCAAGCTAGGAAATAGGGATGCAGATTTAACTAGTGGCCCACGACCGGACCCAGACTTTCTAACTAGCCCGGGCTAAAAAAAAATTCCCATGTATACTAATGTGTAAAATAAAAATTATTATATATTAAAAAAATTATTTATGTTTATTAAAAACTATATTTTTATTCAAGTTTTTATATTCAATCTAATAAAATTTGTGGCGTTTTACAACCACAGATTCATTTGTTTGAAATTTTCTAAAGAAGTTTTCTATAAATTTAATTTTAAAAATATTTTATTTTTTCCTAATTATATGCTTATGATGGTAAATTTATTAATTTTTTAATAATATCCTCATTTTTAGAAGAGGTGAAATAATTTTCCTTAGAGCTATAACATATTTTGAATATATTCGTTTGCCTAAACATAATAGAGATCAATTTTTTTAAAATTATATGATGAATTATAAAATTTTACCCAAAATAAAAATTATTGAAATATGCATAATAACTTTTTATTTCAAAAAATTAAAATAAAGATGAATTATTGTGTTTAATTTAATATCAAACAAATATCAAGACTCATGGAGAAAACTAAAAGTAAATATTTTTAGTAGAATAAATAAAATATAAAAAAATAATAATTTTGTTATTAATTTTAAAAATTACTGAGGCTGACCGGGCTAGAGCCCACCGGAACCTAAGCCTCGGTCCCCCCTGCGTACCATTATTATCATTTATTTGAAGCTTGTCATCATCAATGTAAAGCAACAAACTTTAAAGATCTTCATCAACTATATCACTATCTCAATGAACTGGAATCTTCTTGGACTAATAATAACACTTTTTAGCCATTTCCAGCCTTTAACTTGCTTATTTTTTATTAATTATTGTTGCACATTACTCCTCACTCCTATTATTTTCATATGATTCACTGTTACAATCACATCTTAATCATTAATCTCATTGTGTTTCTTGTCCTTGTTTCAAATAATTTGCTCTGTCTGTGAATCCACAACTGAAGTACCAAACAGAGTTATCGACTTGTTAAGGATTATACCCACTATCAGAATTCGAACCATGATCTTATCACGAGAGAAGAAAGACGTGGATAAATTTTTATCACTGGACTATCTTCGAATACTCACAAATTACAGAAAATATCTCCAAACAATATCTTTTAAATCAGGATTCAGGAAGATATCACAACACGGAGATTATACGAGATAAAATCAATTAATTCTCATATTTGATCTAATTAATGCTTAGAAAGTTACTCAATCATCTGAGAATGCTTATAAAATAGTGACTCATTTGGTGAAACGAGACGGTATTAATGTATTATATCTCATTTGAAAATTTACTTATCAGATCTCCAACAGTTACACACATTAGATATTTAGATCAGAGCTCCAAGCATTACTTTGGATACTAAATAGCTCAGGTTTGATCACTTATGCGATAATTTTGAACAATTTATGTAGTATTACTTATTTGAAATGAAAGATTCCAAATAAGTAGAACAAAAGTAATAGTGACCTAGTGAAGAAACAGAATATGCGATTTACTATTATTTGTAAATCGTGAGTTATAGGCAAAGTTTTACACAAAATATTCCCACCTAGGCCTAGAACTTGCATTATTAGTTCCATAATTAACTGTAGATACAGAGTTCTGATACGACATTTTTGTCGACATGCCAGCATCAAATGTTTCCCAGTTTGTAGTTACCACAACTGGCTTCACCACAGCCAATCTGTGCTTTCTGTGCTGTTCTTGTTGCCTTTGATTTGGATTTATTTGCATTTTTTCTCCAGCTGTAATCTTCGGCTGCTGCTGCAGTGGGGCATTCTCAATCATCGAGTTTCTAATCTTGAGCACATCTAGAGTTTCAATGTATTTTTGGACTCTCTTCACCTGCAAAAATACACATTTAAGTCATCATTCTTAGTTAGTTTTTAGAAGGAAATTAATTTGCTAAAAGGCAACAGAATGGATCTTTTTTTTAGGGAGGAGATAAATTGCAAAAATGTTTATCAAGGCTTGAATCCTCGACATCTTGTTAACAAGAACAAATGGTATC
>QRFB01000948.1:18179-29290 GCA_008931105.1 Oenanthe javanica | reverse complement strand
AGAAGAAACATATGGGAATATTATTTCACAATTATTGACTACTTAAGAATTGGGATGACAGTTAACATGATATACAAATTACCACAAATCTTTATCGCAATTTGATCTCCATCCTCCTGATCTTGAGACCCAATTCCCTGGCAATAATTCCAACAAACCATTTTGGTTTTCCTGCCAGCAACATCAAGTATCCGATAACAAATGCAGGAAACGCTCCACAACCATATCTGTTAGGTCCAAAATCATCATAGAAGGGGGGGTTGAATATGATGTGGTAGTTTTTTCGAGTTTTATTGCGGATTAGTGTTTGTGTTTTGTTTTATATGAACTTGACAGTTAAAAACACAAAGCTGGGAAATAACAATATATTATTAAATCCCTGAGGTGCTACAAATCTAATCAAAAGATTAGCTGCAGTGGGTTCAAAACAATATTACAACACAGATAGAGTTGGGTGAAATAAATGTATGGCTTTAATGGAGCTTCCCGGCTGTTTGTGTTGAATGCTGAAGATGATAACCATTTAATTCTATTGAATTAAACCCATATATAATTGTAGCCCTTTTTGAAAATTGACTTCCCACAATGCTCAAGTCCCAAGTTGCGCCTCTAGAGTGGGAGTGGTGTGCAGACGCCACTTGAATTGTTGTTGCGCCAATATCCCTTTGTTGCGCCTCTAATCTTCATGTTAGTTGCGCCTATACAGTGGTTTCCCTGTATAGGCGCCACTAATGACTTAGAACAATGAGCTTTCATATGTTGCGCCTGTGCTTCAAGTTAGTTGCGCTTGTACAGTGGTTTCCCTGTACAGGCGCCACTCATGCCTTAGAATTCTTTCTTGTGCCTTGAACTGTATGTGGCGCCTGCACTCTATACACCCTGTATAGGCGCCACAAACATGTCATATCCTTGTGTTGCGCCTTGGATATTTTATGTTGCGCCTATACACTTGATCCCCTGTATAGGCGCCACATATGACTTAGATTCTAAGTATTTCCTTGTGCCTTGGTAGGTTAGTTGCGCCTATACTCTTAGTACCCTGTGTAGGCGCCACTAACACTTCACTTAGACTTTTCTTGCACCTTGAAATATAAGCTGCGCCTCTCCATTGTTTTAAGAGTGAAGGAGCCACCAAATCTAGTAATACTTGCCTTAATATATTTCTTGAATTCTTGAAGTAATTACCACTTGGTTTTCACTCTTCTGGCTTGGCTTGATCAACTGATTTTCTTCTGATTAATCAAAGTAATTCTCTTCTTGTTGTGCTGATGCTTAGTGCACTGGTCTGGTTCACAAACGACTAACACTGAATTGAATTCCCTTGACTTCTGTTCTGCTTCAGTTGAGTAACCTTGGACTGTTGCATTGCTTTTGATCACTGAAACCCTTTGACAACTATACATGAATCATTACTCTATCTTTAGTATGAAATCATCTTAACTCTTATTTGTCACTGAGGCATGAACATGTTAATGAACTTCTCTCGCTGACGTTCAGTAATTCTTTCATCTTGAATGCTCAGCAATGATGTATGTATGATCTCTTGTTTATGTCCTTCTGGATTCCTGTGCTGCATATTAGTACTATTTATCTGTCTTTGTTTCTTAGTTGAGTTATCGTTATCACTATTACATACTACGTTACATTATGCTTTACAATCTCCCCCTATTTGTTTGTTAGAGTTCGACAAGCAAATCCTGTGAGAGGATAACTCAACTGATACTTACAAGGAAAAAATTATAGTACATGAAGACAGTAAATAATATTAATTACATTCTAGATTAGATTTTACATTTCCAGATTTCTTTGTGTACAAAAGAAGTTTGTTCCTCTAGACTGAACAAATAATTCTATGGTCTTCTGCTTCTTTGTACTATATCTTGCTTGATTTTAGATCTCATTTCAGAGTAATGCTTTCTTAACTCTTCTTCCTTCTGCTCCAACCTTGTCTTCACTAAGTCTCTAGCTTCCACTTCAAGAGTGTTGACAGGAGGTGGATCTTCTAATTTCTTCAAAATCTCAGAGAGAAACGCCGTTGAATTTGTTTTGGAGATTGACTCGAAGGCCAGAGATTGTCTCTTTGTAAACACAAACACTGTTATTCTTTTTGGAAAGCCTTTTACTCTTTCAGTGTTGTGCATTGACTCTTCTGCCAGTTTCTCCCTCAGAGTATCTTCAATCATCCTCAAGGCCTTTTTGTCTGGCTTGTAAGTGGATCTCTTTACCCTTGAAAGGATTTTTCGGATGATCTCAGAATTGTTTCTCCCTAGCTTTGTAAGCTCCTTCTTCTTGTCCACTCAATTCTTCTTGAAAAGGAAGAGTTTAGTTCCATTTGGTTCCGTTTGAATACAAGGTTAAGAATCTTTAATGGTTTCGAGTACTTCAGTGCCATCCGGTCTTCTTACATACACTGGTTCTTGATAATATCTGGACATCTCCAATAGATATCTTGATGGCATACCAAATGCTCTGTTTAGCCTGAATGCATAGATCAACTCAGCAGCATTTAAATCTTCTTGAGTTCTGTTCTTCTTGCTTCTGAGTCTCCCTTCTACATACCACATGAACATTTCATTGCTTGAGTCCAGACATTCATCTGACAACGTTAAGTTGTGAAGAGTTGTTGCTTTGTAGTATTTGACTACTAGAGGCTTTTCAAACGCTTCGACACCGATCTCTATTATCTTCTTTTCAATTAGATCTCTTAGTATCTCATTCGTCTTATGCCCTCCAAAGATGAATTTCCTTTTTAGCACGTACAAATCCACAATGTTCATCTTTTCAAAGCTCTTTGTAGACACAACTCTAGAACCCAGTGATGTTGAATTGATATGCATTTTCCAACCGCTTTTGAGTGCACTGACTGACACGCTTGTTATTTCTTCTGATAGCATGGAATAGAACTCATGGACATCTTCGAATTTCTCTCTCATGGTTCTGAAGAGATCAAGGACTTCTCTGTCTTTCTTGTGAGTCAGAGATAACTCCTTTTTCTTGAGCAGATTCCTTGCTTCATCCCAATCAGGACCAACTTTAGCTTCTATGTCCTTCATTCTGTTCCTCCTCTCTATTGCTTGTTATACTCTCTTCCATTTCCTCTTCATTAAATCCTGAGCCTGAACTATGTCGTGAGTAATAACTTCATCTACACCAACTAGAAGATAATCATTATCAAAGGCATATTCCTCTGCAAACTCTTCTTCGAAATCTATTCCCGCAGCCTTTGTTGTTCCCTCTATTTCAGTCTCTGTTGGAATATCCAATGGCACATAGGGTTCAAAGATTTCTCTTTCTTCATGTTGCCTTGCTCCAGGCCTGTAAAAGAAATCTGTCTCTCCCTGAGCTGTATACTCCATTATCATTTCAGCTCCAACTTTTTCTTGTGCTATTCTCTCCCCCTCAGTTGGGTTATCCTCCCTTCTGACTGGGATAATCTGAGCTGTTAAAGTTGATTGAGTAGAAATCGGGACTTTCTGAGCCAACAGATGTTGGACTAAATCTTTGATTTCTTTCATTTCAGCTCGCTGCTGCTCTTGCACCTCCAAGATCTTTCTTAATGAATAATGAATTTCAGTGACTTGGGCCTCCAGATTTAAAATCCTTTGGTTGTGTGCTGTGTGTGTGTTGTGTGGGGTGTTTGTTTGGTCAGTGGGTGTCTCACCGCTCACTGTTACTGTTTATTTTTGTCCCTCAACACTCACACTCGGCTGATCGGGGTCAGGGAATTGAAGATCACTCAGGTTAAGTGTTTCACTCTTTGTAGCATCCAGATCTTCAGTACCTGCAAGAAAATCCATATCCCTTCTATGGGTAGGTTGCCTCTCCTCCGTACCACTGTGGGTGGGGAGAACTCCTTTTTCAGGAACTAGGGGATTGAAACCCAGTGTGGTCACCACTATGGATTCTGTAATGATTGGCAGAGTTGAAGAATCCGTGATGCCAGCTGAAGCCATTGAAGGCATTACCTGTCCAGAGGCACCCTGAACAAGTTCTACTACCGAAGCAGCAGATACTCTATGAATATAGTCCACATCCCTTCTATGGGTGTGTTGTCCCTCCACCTGACCTGTGAAGGTGGGGAGGACCTCCGTTGCAGGAGCTAGACTTGGAATTTCCAGGGGGGTCACCACCTCAGGCAATGTAATGATTGACAAATAAGAGCCTGTGATGCCCCGCGAAGCCTGTGAAGGCATTTCCACTTGAAGTGGTGATGCTGCTGACGCAGCTACTCCTTGAATGGAGACCTCTTCCCTTCTATGAGAGAGTTGCCTTTCCACTTCACCCACTTGGGGAGGGAAAACATCCTGAATAGGATCTGGAGATATTAAGTCTAGGGGGGTCACCACATTTGACAATGTAATGAATGGCTCGTGAGAGTCAGTGATGCCCCCTACTGTTTGTGAAGACAGGTTCTGAATTGGATCAACCAAAACAGTACAAGCTACTGAAGTAGCGGATGTTGTTACAACCTCTGTTTCTATTTCCGTACCTTTCAGGATTTTATCAATTTCAGAATTAAGGTTACGAAGAAAAAGAAAGGTTTCAGAGATTGGAGAATCAGGTTCCTGGTTCACAGATGCCTTTGGTTTAAAATCCATTTTACGACGTTTTCGAGAAGGCAAAGTTGTAGGGGATATTTGAATAATTTCCTGATCCGGTATAGAAACAGTCCTATCATCTATTTCAAGTGATCTTTTTCTGGATAGGGGAGATGAAGGAACTGTTTGTTGATCTCTGGCATTGGTTAGAACTGATTGGTTGCCAAGTTCATTGCCAGCTTCGACGGCCACTGAGGGCTCTAGTGTGTGCATTGTCGTTTGAGGCACAGAGGGAGATATTGTGTCATTTTCATCTGTAAGAAAAGCAAAGAGATCAAAGTAAAGAAGTGAACCTTCATCCATACCTTCATCAGACATGCTAGGGATGTAAACATCTGTAGCTTGAGGTTCTTCTACTTCTGTCTCCACCACTATCTCCTCTGTTGGATTTTCAGGGTTATTCCTTTGTTCTTCTGCAGGAATTTGATCTTGCTCATTTTCAGAACCAGCTTCTTCCATATTTTCATCTTCTTTTTCAGTGTTTGGTTCTTCTTCTTCTTCATTTACTACTGAGCTTCCAGAATCACTTGAAGTTTCAGCTTCACTGTCCTCGTCAGAGATTGCTGCTTCTTCTTCTACTTCTTCTTCACTAACCTGTCTCAATAGAGCAACAAAATCTCTTATAGGTTCAGTCATAGGAGCAGGAGCATACCTATTAGGATAATCAGCCTCATTCTTTAGCAGCATAACTGTTCTGAACTGTAATGAGGGTGACTCTTCCAACTAACTGTTCTGAAACATTTGGAGTTGATCAGCTTCAAGTACTTCATTCAATACCAGCTGCAAGAATCTTGGATACAGACAGAAGTTCTCTATTTTTGCCTGATTCTTCAAGATTTTAGCCATGATCAACTTTCCAAAATTTATTCTGGAGCCAGTAGCCACTGTATAGCCAACCACCTTGTTGAACTGTGTAATGCCATGGAATCCACCTGTCTTTGGTACAAAGCCATGAGACAGGATGTTGAAAAACAGATTCCACTCCTTAGGCAGGTGATTCTTGTAAATCTTCTTTGGAAGATTTGAGTTCTCTCTAGTGCAGTGCAAGAACATGAAGAAGTTGTCCAATTCTTCCTGAGATGGCTCATCTTCAAAATCTTCAGATGGCAGATGCAGTGCTCGATTGATGTCATTCTCAGTTATTTGCATTCTCTGCTGCCGAATTTTGCAAGTAAAGGCTAAGATTCCATCTTCAGATGTGTCCAGTGCAGACCTGTATACCTGTCTTAATAAATTTCTATTCAAAGGAACAGAAGTCGTTAGTGCATACCGGACTATTGAATCTTCATTTAAAAACCTAGCTCAGTTACCTAACTCCCCTACTTCAGTCAAATCATCTACTAAAATGNTCAGTCCAATCATCTACTAAAATGGATAAATAATTAGTCTTTTTAATCTCAAAATGACTCCCCATTTAATTAAAAATGAAAAGTAATTTTTAATAATTAAAAGTACTAATTAAAATCGAATTATTTTAGTAAATAATGAATTAAAACCCTAATTATAGAATTACTAGAATTAACTTGAAATTAATATATGATTAATTCCTAGTAATTCTGTGCACACTTTTAATTTTATTAAAATTTTTAATCGAATTAACAAGATCAAACAGTGACCAATCAGTTCGAATTGTTGTAAAATAGTGAATTTTAAAACCTTAATCAAATTAAGTGAGACTGATTGCAAATGAAAGGTATGAATAAGGTGATCACAAAACTGATTTTAGTTTAAAAATCGGGCATGAATTGGTCAAGAAACGTTCGATTAAAAAACTAGATCTGAGTTATTTTTATGAGTTGCGCTCCTGGTGTGTATAGCCTGTGTGTATAATAAAACGCAACAAAAAAACACTAACTCAGTATTTAAAAAAAAAGTTAAGTGCTGAGTTGCGCCTGCACAGTACTTGCACTGTGTAGGCGCCACTAATTATAGCTAGCGCCATTAAGTAAATAAAATTGGCTAAGGACTTTGAGTGGCGCCTGTACAGTGGTTACACTGTATTGGCGCCACTAGAGTTAAAATTATAACTTAGCTAAATTTTTGACTCATAATTTTACTTATGTTGCGCCTTCACAGTAGTTACACTGTCTTGGCACCACATAAGTTAACTAGAACTAGTAACAAAATTTCTAAGGGGTAAGTTGCGCCTATACAGTGGTTACACTGTATTGGCGCCACTTAATCTTTGAAGCGCCACTTGATTTTAATCAAGAAAAATTCTAAGTCAATTTGTTGCGCTTATACAGTGAGTTAGCTGTATAGGCGCCACTTGGTACTTAGACGAAATTTCAAGTGTTTTCAAATTTTGTTACTAATTAATAATAATATTCATGAATAACTAGAATAATTAATCAATTAATAATTAATTACTCACAAATATTATTTTCACAAAATATTCATTAATAACAATAATAACATTAATTGTTAAAATTATTATTATAAATAAATTATGCTTCTTATTATTTTACTGTTATTTTAAATAAGAGAATAAATATAAATATTCATTCTTTTTATTTAAAATAATTTCAAATAATATTTAAATAAATAAGTGCCAAGAATTTATCATTTAAATACAAGCACTTAAATATTTTCTAAGATCAAAAATTAAATAAATACCAGATTAATAAATTAAGCAGGCATGCACAAGGTATTTATCTAAATTTTAATCTTAATAATTGGAAAATAATTTGGTAGATAAATTCACAAGTCCTAAAAATATTGAAATTAATCAACTAGTGAATTTATCAGCTTCAAATTGCAGTTTTTGATTACTAACTTATTAGTCAGTAGAATTTAACATCCCAAGTTCACAAACCAGTCTAGTGAAAGTGATTTCATCCAGTGGTTTAGTGAAGATGTCTGCAATTTGCTGCTCTGTAGGTACAAAATGTAACTCTACAGTACCATTCATGACATGCTCTCGAATGAAATGATACCTGATATCAATGTGCTTGGTCCTTGAATGTTGAACAGGATTGTTTGTTATGGCTATGGCACTTGTGTTGTCACAGAATATTGGAATTTTGTTCAGCAACAGTCCATAGTCCTAAAGTTGGTTCCTTATCCACAGAATTTGTGCACAGAAACTTCTAGCAGCAACATACTCAGCTTCAGCTGTCGACATTGCAACTGAGTGCTGCTTCTTGCTATACCAGGACACCAACCTTCTACCAAGGAATTGACAACTCCCTGATGTACTCTTTCTATCAATCCTACACCCTGCATAATCAGAATCTGTATAGCCAACAAGGTCAAAACCTGTATCTTTAGGGTACCAAATTCCAAGATTCAGACTTCCCTTAAGATACTTAAAAATCCGTTTAACAGCTATAAGATGTGATTCTTTAGGATCTGATTGAAACCTAGCTCACAAGCATGTAGAGAACATAATATCTGGCCTACTTGCAGTTAGGTAGAGTAATGAGCCGATCATACCTCTGTAGCTTATGATGTCTACCCTCTTACCAGGCTCATCTTTATCAAGCTTAGTGGCAGTTGCCATTGGAGTTTTGACTGTGGATGCATCTTCAAGACCATACTTCTTCAAAAGTTCTTTGATTTACTTGGTCTGGCAAATGAAGATCCCATCATTCCTTTGACTTACTTGGAGTCGAAGGAAATAGTTCAGCTCTCTCATCATGCTCATTTCATACCTACTCTGCATTAACTTAGCAAATCTACATGTCCGAGGTGCTTGCTTTAGGCCATAGAGTGCCTTGAAGAGGAAGTATACAAAATATGCAAATTCTGGATCTTCAAACCCTGGGGGTTGTTCCACATACACTTCTTCTTCAAGCTCTCCATTCAGGAATGCACTCTTCACATCCATTTGATATACTTTAAAGTTGGAATGTGCTGCAAATGCCAAGAACATCCTGATAGCTTCAAGCCTTGCCACTGGTGCATATGTTTCATCATAATCTATTCCTTCCTCCTGGGAATAACCTTTAGCAACCAGTCTGGCTTTGTTCCTCGTAACAATGCCATCTTCATCCAGCTTGTTTCGGAATACCCACTTTGTGCCAATAATAGACTTGTTCTTTGGCCTGGGTACTAGTTTCCATACCTTTTGTCTCTCAAATTGATTGAGTTCTTCTTGCATAGCAAGAACCCAATCTGGATCTTCTAGTGCTTCTTCCACTTTCTTTGGTTCTATTTCAGAGAGAAAACCAGAGAATAAACATTCATTTTGGGAAGCACGTCTAGTTTGAACTCCAGCATCTGGATCTCCAAGAATCAACTCAAAGGGGTGAGCTCTAGTCCACACCCTATGTCTAGGTAGATTTGCCCTAGATGATTCAGCCTGATTTTCATTAAAGTGCTGAGTCCTGTTAGTAGATCCTTCAGTTACTCCCCCTGAGCTGCTGCTTGGTTGAGAATGAGATTCTCTGCCACTACTAGTAGTTTCTATGAATCTTCCACTGTTTCCACTACTAGGGTCAGAATCATCATTGTTGTTATTCTCATTTTGTACTTGACTTTCTGTTGCAGCTGCAGGATCTACTACACCTTCATCTGAGTTCATATTTTTAAACTGTAGAGTTTCAGTGTCGTCTGTTCTTTGTAGACTTGGGAGCTTGAGATCATCGAAAGTTACATTCATGCTTTCAATGACCTTTTTGTGTTCAATCACATAAACCCTATACGCCTTAGATTCCATTGAGTATCCAAGAAATATGCCTTCATGAGCCTTGGATTCAAACTTTCCTAGGTGCTCATCATCTTTCAATACGAAGCACTTTGCTCCAAACACATGAAAGTATTTCAGTGTTGGTTTCTTGTTTGCCATTATCTCATATGGAGTCTTGTCATGTTCTTTATTGATCAGGGTACGATTCTGAGTGTAGCAAGCTGTGTTGACTGCTTCAGCCCAAAAGTAGAGAGGTAACTTAGCTTCATTCAGCATCGTTCTTGCTGCTTCAACCAACGTTCTGTTCTTCCTTTCTACCACTCCATTTTGTTGTGGAGTTCTGGGTGCTGAGTATTGTCTTGATATTCCTTTTTCAACACAGAATTCATTCAGTGATACATTCCTGAATTCTGTTCCATTGTCAGACCTTATTTTCCTCACAGGCAGACCAGCTTCTAACTCAATTTTCTTTAAGTGATCGATAATAGTTTGAGGGGCTTCATCCTTTGAGGCTAGAAACAACACTCACGTGTACTTGGAGTAGTCATCAAANTTGGAGTAGTCGTCAACAATTACAAGTGCGTATCTCTTTCTTGACATAGACATGACGTTGACTGGACCAAATAAATCCATATGCAGTAGTTGCAGTGGTTCAGTAATGTCAGTTGAGTCTTTGCTTCGGTGAGATGCTTTCTTTGACTTCCCCTTTTCACATGCTTCACATAACCCTTCTTGACAGAATTCCATCTCGGGTAGACCTCTAACCAATTCCCTCTTTACCAAAGAGTTCATTGTTTTGAAGTTAAGGTGTGAAAGTTTCTTGTGCCACAACTAACTGTCCTCTGTTGAAGCTTTGCTATAAAAACATTGAACTTCGCCTTTTGCTTGCAGAGAACAAATCAGCTACAAAGAGATTCCCCTTTCTCACTCCCTGAAGAGCAAGCTTCATATCTTTCCTGTTTTGGATAGCACATCTTTCTTTCTCAAAAGTTAATTTGTATCCCTTGTCAGTGAACTGACTAATACTCAGAAGATTGTGCTTTAATCCGTCCACAAGAGAGATGTTTTCAATGATAACATTCCCGATTTCCAGATTGCCATATCCCGTTGTGAATCCCTTGCTGTTATCTCCAAAGGTCACTATCGGGCCAGCTTTCTCAATCACATCTGTTAACAGGGCTTTATCACCAATCATATGCCTTGAACAACCGCTGTCAAGAATCCACATGACACGCTTGTTATTTGCTATGCCCTGCAACCACAGATTGATTACTTTTTCTTTGGCACCCAAATTTGATTGTGTCCAAGAGGCTTAGATAAGTAAACATTTTTAGCTACAGAAGTTTTCTGGTCCTTGTCTTTCTCATCGACTGCGCCCTTGCCCTTTGGTTTAGCCTTGACAGGGGTGTCTTTAGGCTTAGGGACATGGGCTTCCTTCCTAGATTTAGGAGGACTAGCAGTCTTTGCCCTATTATGCTTTCTAGTCATGTTCGCATCTGTATTCATGCATGTACTTGATGATGTATTCATTAAGTTAATGTACGCAGACATGATATTGAAAGCACATGGCATGCATCCTACTTTACTGCATGGTTGATGAGGAATAGGCATGACAGGTATGGCAGGCATAGCAGGCATACTAGGAGTTTCTGTTTTTACTACTTTTATCTTATTGCATGCATGCGTAAGATGATTAGTAGAATTGCAGTTGTTACAAACTTTCCTAGCAGCACTAGAAGAATAAGCATTAGCATTTTTCTTGTTAACACCTGTTTTACCATTTCTGTTCGCTTTCTTGTTTTCAGTTTTGTTGCCTACTTCAATTTTAACCTGTTTCTTAGGCTCTTCAATCCTAACAGATTTCTTAGGCAACTGTTTCTAAT
>QRFB01000948.1:853-14503 GCA_008931105.1 Oenanthe javanica | reverse complement strand
CCAAAATGGCTCGTCAAAATCGTGCCTCTAGAGTTGACTCTTCTGCAAATTACTATTACGCGACTCCCACTCTAACATTTTTAATAAATCCAAAAATTCTTAATTAAATATGAATCCACCTCAAGGAGCTTCTTGAGTATTTGTAATATTTATCAAAAATATTTTGATTTGGAACCCTTGAGTTTAACTTGGTGAAATGTATTTTACAAATCGAGTCAACTACGGGGTTTTATTATTTTCACCGCTTTCACTAAATCGCTCATAACTCATTAACCGTTAACTCAAATGACACACCGATTTCGCGTGCACGATCTAGAGAATGTCTAGAATATAATCCATCAAAAGTTTGCCCCTGGACAGAGGACTCATTTTCACGAATTTACAGAACAGGGCAGTAGCTCCTCTAGTGAATAGTGCATCGCACAACTTTGGTTCCAACATTTTTATAAAATCGAAAAATTAACATCTGCCCTTGAAATTTTGGAGAGGTCTTACTAACTGACCAAATTACTTAATCTCAAAATTTCATGATTTTTCGTGACTGTCAAGGGGTCTGTTTATATATACAAAGGGAGTCATTCGAAACAGTTTGGTCCTTTTAGACACCTCCACTAAAACTAACTTTCCTCCTAAACCGTAAATCGGAATAATGTGATTCAAGTGTCAAAACGATCTATGAGTCAAGTACTATCCAACTATGGTCAGAGGTGTTAGGGGTCAGGAGCTTGACAATTCGGATTTCACAGTTTAAAGGAGTGTTCACGAAAAATGGGCATTACGACGGCTATAAACTTAACGTTTTCCGGATTCAACCAATTGAAATCCATTCTCAACCAACACTCCACCTTACTCATATCATCATAACCATATCATTAAGCTACTGATTTCACAACTTTAGATTAACATCATTTCATAACCTCAACCCACAACACTACATCTTACTAACAAAACAACTACTTAGTCATGCTAAGTCATACATCTATCTACTAACATTTTTACTCCATGCAACTCACACAAACGTAAGGGTTAGTGGTGTTCATACCTTCTTAGAGCTCAAACAACACCTATCTAGAGCTTAGAGTCCTTGGGAGAGCTTGATCTAGCCTTGATCATAAGTAAACATCAAGAACAAAACTTAGTAATTTTCGGAGTTACTATTCAGCCTCAACTTCTACAATTTATTTACCCAATCAAAACACCTCCAAAAATTATGAAATTAAATAGGTACCTTCTACCTATAATGAAGAAGATATGGTTAAAATTTTGGGGTTTTTGGATGAGTATAACTGGAGTTATAAAATTTTCTTTCAACCTTGCTCAAGCTGGGCAGAAANGAAATGGGAGAGAGCTTTTCTACTTTACTTGCTTTTGTATTGGTGTATTTGTGTTTGTATAAAGTGTATGTATTGCTATATGGCTGAGTTCTCACACAATCATGGCTTGGTTGAATTTGTTCAAAGTGATAAAGTGGCTTTATGCTTACTTTACCCTAAAATTGGGAACTATGTTCCTAACCTTGGTTTGCTCACTTGGTTACCTTGTTTGGCTAGTTACTTGCCTTAGTTCATCCACTTGGTTCCACTAATGCAAGTACTTGCTTGCATGGCTCCCTTGGTAGTGCACTTCACTTGCCATTCATTAATTATACTTAATCCTCCATGTAAGTTCGATTAATCCGAAGCGTTTCGACGTAGAATTTCTGTAACATAAATCCTTAATATTCCAAATACTTTAATTCGATTATAACCATAAACTTTCTAAAATATAATCCACTTGATCACAACTTAATTATCTTATTCCTTGATATCTCATAAATCATGAAACAAGTAGTAAAAGCGGAAATCTTCGGATTCTGACTGCTTTTACATTCACTCATTTTCTTCATACAACAATACCACATCTTCGGTTTTCCCATATTCCACCACTTACCTAGTGTGGGCTAAAAAGTTTTTCCTAATCCGTAGAATCACTATTCATCAGGGTCGTTATAAATAAAATAAAAAAAAATTCGTCCAAAAATCCGGGTTATTACACAATGTCAACATAAACTTTCTGTTGATCTCCCTACGTGAGTAGGTCTTCCCATGTAGTGACAAGTCATTTAATAATTTGTTGTATCTCTCAAAAACCTGAGTGATACTTTCTCCTTGTAGTGACTTGAAAGCTTCATATTGGGAGGTAAGAATGTCTAGCCTGTTCTCCTTCACTTCAGTTGTACCCTCCATTAACAGATCAATTGTGTCCCACATCTGTTTGGCACTGGTGCAATTAATCACCTGATTTAGCATTGTTGTGTCCAGAGAATCCATTAAGATGCATTAAAGATGATTGTCCCATGCAACTCTCTCCTTATCAGTGTTAGTAAATTCTGAAGGTTCCTTTGGGATAAACCCTTGAGGAATCCGTTCACCATCTTCTGAAACTGTTTCCGGTGTAAGCTTTTGAGGCACATAGGGTCCATTTTCCAGAATTGACAGATATTGAGAATTACAAGTCTTGATGAAAATGGTCATCTTCTTTTTCCACAAAATGTATTCATTTTTATCAAATGTAGGGATTTTAATACTGCTAAGCTTTTGGGTACTCATGGTTGTTAAGAATTTTAAATCTTAAGAAATAATTAATTTCTCAAAAATTAAAATCAATTCGAGTAAAAATTAAATATTGAAAAATTTAATTTTAATCCGAATTCTTGATGATTGATAGCCTTTTAAAAATTAGTGAATTAAAAATCTTTAAAAAATTCGAAATTGAATTTTCTTTAAAAATAAAAGAAAATTCAAGATAAATTTTTCTAGATCTAAAAATGCACTTTTTCGAAAAACTATTTTTGGATCTTGATTTATAACTTCAATCAACAAGCTCTGATACCAATTGTTAGGTCCAAAATCATCATAGAAGGGGGGGTTGAATATGATGTGGTAGTTTTTTCGAGTTTAATTGCGGATTAGTGTTTGTGTTTTGTTTTATATGAACTTGACAGTTAAAAACACAAAGCTGGGAAATAACAATATATTATTAAATCCCTGAGGTGCTACAAATCTAATCAAAAGATTAGCTGCAGTGGGTTCAAAACAATATTACAACACAGATAGAGTTGGGTGAAATAAATGTATGGCTTTAATGGAGCTTACCGGCTGTTTGTGTTGAATGCTGAAGATGATAACCATTTAATTCTATTGAATTAAACCCATATATAATTGTAGCCCTTTTTGGAAATTGACTTCCCATAATGCTCAAGTCCCAAGTTGCGCCTCTATAGTGAGAGTGGTGTGCNCGCCTCTAGAGTGGGAGTGGTGTGCAGGCGCCACTTGAATTGTTGTTGCGCCAATATCCCTTTGTTGCGCCTCTAATCTTCATGTTAGTTGCGCCTATACAGTGTTTTCCCTGTATAGGCGCCACTAATGACTTAGAACAATGAGCTTTCATATGCTGCGCCTGTGCTTCAAGTTAGTTGCGCCTGTACAGTGGTTTCCCTGTACAGGCGCCACTCATGCCTTAGAATTCTTTCTTGTGCCTTGAACTGTATGTGGCGCCTGCACTCTATACACCCTGTATAGGCGCCACAAACATGTCATATCCTTGTGTTGCGCCTTGGATATTTTATGTTGCGCCTATACACTTGATCCCCTGTATAGGCGCCACATATGACTTAGATTCTAAGTATTTCCTTGTGCCTTGGTAGGTTAGTTGCGCCTATACTCTTAGTACCCTGTGTAGGCGCCACTAACACTTCACTTAGACTTTTCTTGCACCTTGAAATATAAGCTGCGCCTCTCCATTGTTTTAAGAGTGAAGGAGCCACCAAATCTAGTAATACTTGCCTTAATATATTTCTTGAATTCTTGAAGTAATNCGGATAAATAAATTATTGCTTCAGAGTGGGTTTGGCCATTTGTAGTGTTTAGGTGAGCTGCCTACTAATTTTCTGTGTGTCCGGATAAATCAATTAGGTTCAAGAAAATTAGCAGGTAATTAAATGAGACAGATTTCCGGGAATATTACTCTCGTATTAATCCCAGAGGGTTTTGCTACACCCAGTTAAAATTAACTGGCTTCCAAAGAATAAATTAATTCNAAATTAGTTCTTTGCTACTAACAGAAAAATATTAGGCTCAGTTCCTATACAAATATATCTAAATTAGTACAAAGAAAAACTGAGTCTGTAGGGAGTGATATCTAGGAGCCCTGAGCATTTTTCGTTAAAGAACCGGGTCCTAATATCTGACCGGGAGCAAGGAATGGGTGTGTATAAATTATCTCTTCTTGCCCCGGCCATGGCAGAAGCTCCCTACATATTTTTGTTGAAGAAGACGACTCCTCGAATGAGTGGCTGACCTCTCTTTATTTGTGTAGACTTTAAATCAATTAAAGTAGCTGCTGTAATTTGATTGGCTAAGGGCTAAGTGGCGCCTTACACAGCTAATATACAGGGGAGACGCAACTTACCAGTTAATATATTAAAGAAAGCAAGTGGCGCCAGTACAGGGAGTATACTGGGGAGGCGCCACTTAAAACTTTAACTAATATATTTATTTAGCTGCAAGTGGCGCCACTACAGGGAACCAAGAGGGGAGGCGCCACTTAGAACATATTTGATTAACATCAAATATAAGTGGTGCGTGAGAATTTAGTGGCGCTTCACTATTCACATGGTCAAAGTGCAATTTGATCACTGCACTTTGACCTCCTTCTCATTCCTTGATTGAAGTTTACCAACTTCCATTTCTTGTATCAAAGTCTTGTCGCATTACACCCTGTATCCTGAGTTGTTCCTGTTCTTCGACTGTAGTTCAGAAACCTTCACTTTTCGTACCAAGGTTGTGACACTTTGCACCCTGCACCCTTTGAGCTGTTTAGCTGTTTGGCTGTAGGCTGTTTGGCTGTAGGCTACTTTTCGTACCTTAATAAATAACCGTTCTTTTCAAGTACGTTCTTCAACTTAACAATTCTTCTATAGTTAATACTCAGATTCCTTTCACAGACTGCTGACGCCTAGTGCAACTGGTCTGGTTCACAGACGACTAACTTCGATCCAGGTCTTCGTATTATAGCCTTACGTAAATTGTTAAGTATGCAGCAACCCCATTGCTTCGAACACTGACTGTCAATAAACACTGTAACTTCACTGAAATCTTTTCTGGTATTTAGACAGCGTCTCCATTATTACCACAATCTTGAATACTTCATTCTCTGTTCTTCACTGAAGCTTGAACATTTAAATGAACTTCTTTTAGTGAGTATAACTTCAAGACTGCAGCTATCTTCTTTAACCTTTGTATTTACCCTTCTAGATTCCTATGCTTTGAACATTGTCTATCTTTAATCAATGCTGGTACATTGAAATCTTCTAGTGTCACTTCTATACTGAATCTTCAACACTTCTGAAACCCTGAAAGTCTTCAACCATTATTCTTTACTGAGGCATGAACATATTAATGTACTTCTCTCAATGACCTGTAGTAGACTTCAAAACTTCTTCTAATGTCTTGATTCACTGTATCTGCCTTGTCTTCATTTCTTCCTGATTTCTGTGTAGGCGTAGTATTATTTACTTGTCCTGTTCTAGTGTTGAGTTATCACGATTACTATTCATACAGCTTCGTAATCTCCAACAATCTCCCCCTATTTGATTGTTAAACTTTAGCAAACAAATCACATAGAGAGGATAACTCAACTAACACCTAGAAAAAGTAATCGTCCGAAACTTGTAAATAATGCTACTGGTTTTTCTGGATCAGATACTGCATTTCCAGAATTCTTATGTAATTGAAATGAAAGATGTTTGTTCCTTTAGCACTGAACTGATATTCAAGTTGTATCATCTTCATTTCTGTCTGTTTGAGCTCTCTCTGCTTCAAAATCCTTCATAGTTTGAACTTAAAGAACTTATCATTAACAAAGCTTCATAAGAATCAATATTCCTGGGAACGTCTTCAATAGAGCACAGAACATAGCTCAAATAATGTTCTCCCCCTAAGAATGTGATTCTCCTTCTTTTTCTTCTTTTCCCTTTAGAAAATCAATGGAAGTGTCAATTCTTTCCTGTTCTTCCAAGTATAGAATACAGCTTCTTGATTCTCCCATATATCTGTTGTTTCCCCTCAGGATCAGAAGATAAGATTTTCTTTTTCTTGTCNAATGATCAATAATGGAAGCACTGCCTCGTGTATCCCTCAACCTGAAAACAATGTAGAATAACCTAAGAATTAACATACTTTCATTTCTTGGGAGGATAATTATTTAATATCAAATTAATAGCAGGCTTCAATATAATTGTTACCTTTCTTTCTGCTTAGAACTACCAGTCTGTTAAACATTTAATTACAAATATTAAACAAATTTGATCTTCTTTTAGCCAAACTATATAGGATTCTATCACAATTTTACACAGGATACATAAGCAATACTTGTCATATGCATGAAAAGCCCGAAAAGCCAAGTGTGACTTCTCCAAGTCGTGGTAGTTCTAGTAGATCCTTCATTTCGTCCGGTAGTAGGAGTACGTACAGAAGCGTGTCTATGCGAGATCAAGTAGATCAAGAACTAGCAGAAGCGACAAAATTGACTACAGAGTTGAAGAAATTCGAGTTTAACAAGACAGATTTTATAAGTGCCGTCTGCGCGCTCATGGATGATAAAAATAAGAATTTTTTTTGGGCGTTGCATGACGATGAACTTAGAAAAATGTATGTGCTGCGGTTGATACATGGCCAGTGATTTAGAGGTCAGCATGTTCAGTTTTGTTGCCTAGTCTATTGGGATATTATACAATTCTATGAACTTTCCTGTAGATTTCTGAGTTCACTGGCTAGAGTCCTGTTGAGTGTAGTAGTTGAGGTGCTTAAGAAAGTACTCATTCCAGTTTATATACTGACCTTAATTCTGTTCAATTAATGAACCGGTTCCATTCTTAAAAGTCTACTATGATGAAAAAATTGCATTGCTTATGACCAGGGCCACACAGCCGATGCATTAGATCAGGATCTTTCGATGGGTAAAGTTGTACAACAAACTGCATATTGGAACATGATACAAGTATTCATATAGTTTTTGTCATCTAACTATGTTAATAACATATAATAAAAAGCATGTTATTCATTTTTATCTCCAAAATAACTGAAGAAGGTAACTTCCATCAAAGGTGCATTTGCTCAATTGCTCGTATGTCTAGTGGAAGGCAAAGAAATACATACACTTTCTGTCTACAATGAGAGTGCATTTGCTCCAGTTATCATACAACAGTTAATTACAAATACAACAGTTAATTAGAAGTTTGGGGGTACAAAAATTAGATACATACAAAATTCCTAACAAAAGTCATAACTAATCCCCCTAAAAGTTGATCTATTAACCAACAACCACATCAATGGTTGTTGGCTATTGGATCAAACAACCTCCATATCCCACGGTGCCTGCATCTCCCTCTCTGCCGTCGCTGCCCTCTCTAGTCCCCATAAGCCCCTCTCTAGTCCCCATAAGCGAAGTTGTGGCAGGACGTCCACCATCTGTTACATTTATTAAAAAAAATGGTAATGTGTGTCATATTCAGGCTAATTATAACACCTTAATTTAATCTGTTACAGGGGCAGAAAAGGCAACACACCTTAATTTAATTATAACACCTACATTAATAAAGAAAGAAAGCTAAGTCCAAACTTAGGGTAGACTGAGAACATGAATTTTTGGTATGCTAAGTTTCCTCTAGCAGCACCTAAAATACAATCTCTTCGATCCTTGATTCTGTTA
The DNA here is from genome assembly GCA_008931105.1 of Oenanthe javanica. Taxonomy (NCBI): domain Eukaryota; kingdom Viridiplantae; phylum Streptophyta; class Magnoliopsida; order Apiales; family Apiaceae; genus Oenanthe; species Oenanthe javanica. Next base: position 6,754 of record QRFB01000948.1, on the reverse strand, counting down.
TCTATTAAAGCCATTTTAATAGGTAAATCAATTCCTTCCTGAAATTCAGATTTTAACAAAATCTTTACAGCTCCTAAATGAACCGTGCTGATTGTAGATCTAATTTTAGAAGGGATCTTTAAAAGGTTTTTCCTAATTTCTTCTCTATTAATGAGTGATAGGAAAACAGAACCTTTTGTATCTTTTATGTCTACATGCATTTCTTTTGTGCTGACAAAATAAAAGATATTGTTTTTTCTATTCAGAATATTTAAACCAAATGAATTTGGGATTCTAAATATTTTTTCCTTCTTTAAATCAAGTTTCAAATTCTTGATTTTTGAAAGTGTCTCTTGTTTTACCAAAAAACTTCCTTGAAATCCTTTTTCGTTTTCGGAAAACTCGATTTCAAAATCTTGATTGTCATCAGAAAACTGAGGATCATCAATCTCTTTTTCTTTTAAAAGATTATTCCTAGGCTCTGATACCAGATTGCGGATGAATTAAACTTGCCAGTTTTATAAGTAAATAAATTACTGCCTTTTGTTTTTGTAAAAACAAAAAACAGTAATTTATTTACTTATAAAACTGGCAAGTTTAATTCATCCGCAATCTGGTATCAGAGCCTCAATTTGGAACCGATATTTTTTTTTATCAATTCGCGAGTGGGTAATGAATAATACATCTTATTAGCTATGTATATTTAATTAATACAATATTTTGTTTACAAATATATATTGATATTATACATTTATTTTTATCAATTTTTTCTTAAATAATCTTTATTTAAAATTTTAAAAAAATGTTATAACATAATATATATAAATTATATCCTATTATATTCTATTATATAACAAGGGTAAGAGAGATATTAAGCAAGTACTACCAAAGATCAAGGGTTCGATACTCAACAACAACAAGATAAAATTAAACATATAGAACACTAAATGTACTAACAACCATTACTTATAACCTAAATATAATTATATTCTATTACATAATAAAATCGTTTTCCAAACAATGAATTGAGATTTGCTTTTAGATATACGAGATTTGCGGTACATACCTGTCCAATAACGTAGAGTGAGATAATTATTCAAAGAGTTGATAATAGAGAAGAAAAGAGCCGTACATCGAGAAAGAACATCTAGCAAAAGAAGTGTAATAAGGGAAAATAAATTCATTCGTCCCTAAACTATTGGTGTTTTATTGTTTTAGTCCTTGAACTAAATATTCCAATATGCGGGTCCTTCAACTTTTGATTTTTCTGATTGAAGTCCTTCCGTCCAAATTTGACTTAACGGACGTTAGTCAATGCTGACGTGGCAGTTACGTGAAAATCAAAAATTCACCGATTGAATTCAAATTTTGATATGTTAATCTACGAGTGATTACAAGAACACAGGTGGTAAAAGTTTTCGATTTCGAGTTCACTAACGTATAGAAATCTATATGAAAAAAACTTATTATTTCGTGTTCTTGAAATTAAAGTGCAAACTTCTATACGTTAGTGAACTCGAAATCGAAAACTTTTACCACCTGTGTTCTTGTTATCACTCGTAGATTAACATATCAAAATTTGAATTCAATCGGTGAATTTTTGATTTTCACGTAACTGCCACGTCAGCATGCTGTTAACGTCCGTTAGTTTTTTTGGACGGAAAACACCAATAAAACAATAAAACACCAATAAAACACCAATAATTATTCAAAGAGTTGATAATAGAGAAGAAAAGAGCCGTACATCGAGAAAGAACATCTAGCAAAAGAAGTGTAATAATAACAAACTATTATGCAGTATAACCAACTATTTTAGTTTAATACAACTCAAACTGACATATAACCAGTTAAAAGATAATCAAAAATAATATTATAATATTATAAAATAGTATTATAAAATAAAAATAACCAATGAATAAGATTAATAATATTATAAATCTACATGTGATATCAAATAATTTTAATTTTTTATGATAAGATAAGGATGAATTGTAATAATATTAATCATAATTATTAAGAATAAAATTGTACATCGCATTCTTATCCAGAATTTTGGTAGAATCGTCAAAACAATCTCAAGATCTAATATTTTTGAAATTAAAAGAAATTATTAGCAAAAAGTATATAGGTTAAAAAAGATTGCATTAGAAATGAATTTTTCAAACGTCTAAAGTCAAAGTAGTTATAGCAAGTTTTTGATTAAATTTTCTTAAAAATTTGAATAAAAATAAAACAAAAACTCAAAATATAAATTCATACAGTTTCGAATTCAAACTCTCTCTCTCTCTTAGAATTCATACAGTTGCTCTGATACCAGATTGCATTAGAAATGAATTCAAACCGTCTAAAGTAATTATAAACGGTAACTCTTACTCTCACTCTCCAAACTCTCTCTCTCTCTCTCACTCTCTCATNGAAATGAATTCAAACCGTCTAAAGTAATTATAAACGGTAACTCTTACTCTCACTCTCCAAACTCTCTCTCTCTCTCTCACTCTCATTATATAAATAATTTGGATTCAAAAGGGGGCTTTTGCGTTGCGCGCATAACTAACCGGCTCTACACTCTGCCGCTCATCCTCCTCGCACTCTGTATGTATATGCGTGTCTATATATAATTCTCAAGCCTTTTTAATTATCAATTTTTTATTTAATTTTAGTTATTTTAATTCAATTCACATATTTAATTACAATCTGCTTATTATCAATTGTATTGTTGAACTTGTATAATCTACAAATTCACGTGATATGTGTACATGTGGTTGTAGGATTTGATTGAATTTGAGTTATTATCGAAATGTCGATATTGTGGAATAGAATAGTTATTGAATTTTTCGTGTTGTGAATTTTATGTAATACGCATAATGTTATTTAGTTTTGTAGTTGTTGTGTTGTTAGAAATGTTTGTTGTGTTGATACGGTTGGATATGTGTTGACTTTGCGTAAATTGGATGTTTATTAGACGAAATGGAGGCTTCGGTTGATTTGAGGTCTTTTATTTTACTTAATTTAGTAGTGTTTTGTTCAGTTTAAGTTCAAATTGAGATACCCATTTTCTGATTTGTGTAATTCATGGTATTTAAGTAGAAATCTTGGTGTAATTGTTCAACTTTTTGTGATGAATCTTAGTTACAAACAAACCTATTGACACCTGCTATCAGTGTAATATAAACATACATCTAGTCATTGACGGACATCCGCTTAATGTAGATACCTAAGAATTACAAGCTAATCTTAGGTTTACAACCTGTAGATACCTAAGAATTTCTTTAATTTGTTTTGATGAAGCAATATACTTCTATGAACATTCAAAATTTTGCCTTGCTGTTGTAAATCGTACTCTAGGTCAATAGGTTGAATGGTATTTAAGTAATGACATTGAATCAAGGCATTCCCCTCCCTGAGACCAGCGTTCATAGATTCGATTCCTCGCTCCCCCTACCTGTTTACTTACAAATCTAATGCACTATAATATCTGTAACATAACCAAAGAAAGCTTTAAGGCGTTTGAAGGCATTTTATAGCACAATATCGTTATCCTAGGATTGCATTTTATAGATATGTTGATAATCTAGTGACCCTTAAATCCTTGCAGTGAAGAGTCAGGAACCTACGCTCACCTGAACTTGACAAAATTAACTTGATTAGGCTATTGCTTGCACCAGGAAATCAGAACCACAGATACATTATCTTAATATTATTGTGATTCAACTTATGAGAAAAGGACTTGCACCATCACAGTATAGAAGTGCAAAGACCGTCGAGAGGTGACCAGAGCAATCAATAATTTATATAATGGTGGCCTTGACTATTAATGATTGCCCTGGATTGACATTTTTTAACATGGTCCATCGTAGGTAGCTAGATATTTATGCTTTCGCTGATGCTTTAGCCCTTTAACATCTTATTATATAAATAAACAACGAAGTTTCAACTAGGGTATAAGCCAAGGGACTGGTTCACGCTGTGCAAAGTTCTGAAAAGACAATAATAGGATACGAAATACGACAAATGCATATAGACACTACACATACCAGTTAAGAAAACATGGTAACTATCGTTGCTACTGAGGGAGACACAAGTAACAACAAAACTTTCCCACCAGCCATTGTTCCACCATGCTTCAACTGCTGCACCAACCTCTGAAATAAAGATTTGTTACTTATCAAAATTTAAAATTTAAATATATTACGTGTCTAAAGCTTCCTGTTTGCACCAGCAGCAGTGTCATAGTTTGAATCTTCTTGATTAAATTTATTTCTCTTATCAACCATTGAAACTAACTGAGAAAGTTCAGTTTTAGCGAGTTCCACCTCTGTAGAAGATGCATTACATCCAGAAAGTGTGTCTTGGGCCTTCTTTAACACAGACTGCAATACTTTCCTTGTGCCTCAATCCGCAGTTGCAAATGCCTCTGTACCTTTGATTTCTTTTACCTGCCAGCAATTACTTAGTTTGGTTAAGAATGTTGCAATAGTATGTCAAGTTTCTATGCTTAGAACGAACAAGAAAGACTAAGCGTATTCTATGTAAAACCAGCATAAATGGTATCATGCTTTGCTAAATTCCTAGTTGTTTTGCTACTAAATGGAAGTTGGTTTAAAATTTTATGTATCAGCCTTGTTTAAACTGAAGATCTGGTCTAATATGCTGAGAATGTAACTGACTTATGTTTCTATTTGGTAATTTGCAGAAGCATAAAATGGCTAAAAAAGAAGTCTCGCCCACAAGAGGAGCCGGAAAGCTCGCTCTACTCAGCAAATTTTCGAGAAAGCTTGATTCTCAATTCAAAGAGCATCTCCTATTGACTGAGAACCGAAATTGTCTGTTTCGGCTTCTTAGCATGATTGATGTGGATGCTGAGATGATCACTTCATTTATGGATAGCATTTTGGTTGGAAATTATTATGACTCCGAAAAACAAATTTTCACCATTGACGGACATGTCCTTGGAATCACTTTGGAGGACGTCCTGCATATTACTGGTTTACCCATTAGCGGTAAACCAGTATTAGTTAATACCGGACATGATTCAAAAGCATTTTTTCGGGTGTTTGAGAGATTTGATAATATGACTACTGTGTCAGCCACAAAGATAATGGACATTGCTACAAACAGTGCGGAAAACTACCGTACTCGGAAGATTGCTGTCCTCCTCGTCATCTTATTTGCTTTTGTTGCTCCGAACGACAACAAGCATTTAATTGATTCGGTTGCTGTCCAGTTCGTTGAGAAGTTGGAAGAAATCGATGATTATGCTTGGGGAGCAGCCCTATTGGCCTATATGTACTATGGCATAGAGCGATACAAAGCAGGAAAAAAAGGAAACGTTGATGGAAACCTTTGGATTCTTCTAGTAAGTTAATATTTATCCCATTGATATGTTGCTTTCATTATTAGTTCTTTGTTCTAATATTTTTTTTTTGTTTTTCTTTGTTTGACAGGCATTTTTCATTATAAGGCTAAAGAAGTTCCAAACTAAACTAGGCATCAATTTGACAGTTCCCCCGGAGAATGTGAAAAAGGGGAACCATGGCTAAACTGGATCTTACATGAAATAAAAGGAAAATGGCACGACCATTATATCAAGTATGATCTAGAATCGATGATGCCTCTCACAGAAGATGTAAGCTTCTGTCCTTTTTCTTTTTTTGTTATGCTTTTTTTGTTATGCTTTTTGAAATTGATCAATATGCTTTCATGTTTTCTCTTAATAGGATATTTACTGGACGCCATATGCAGGGACGGACTGCCCCCTGGAACGAGATCTCAATTCCGTTAGAGATCTCGTTCCATTATTTTGCTACTATGTTGTGGTGCATCACAAGCCACAACATTGCAGCAAACAGTTCCCGATTTACGAAGATTATGATCTGATTGTCAATGGCTGGAATGACTATAAGATTAAAGTAAAGCAACGGA